>VTPC01003893.1:0-41197 GCA_011009095.1 Ignelater luminosus
ATAACTTCGTTTGAATGATTTATAACCTTTCGAATTACTTATTTCAGACGATGAGATGTAACAGACTTGTTTAAACATTTTATTCTGATTTTCATGATCTATTGAAGTTCACTAGCTTTTTAATTACAGTCTCATGAAAGGTGGATGATTTGCGTCCGTTGTTTTCAAGCTTGGTATTAAAGCTTCTCTTGAAAGAAACATTTAATCTTGTTTTGCTTTTTTATCGAAACCACTATAGAATTGAACAAGCTTTATACCGCAGGACTAAAAATTCAAAGATTATTCTCTACCCTGGAATTAAACAGCCTTTACAGTAGTAGTACCTTTGCTATAGAAGCAAGAATTCAAACATTTTTTGTGTAGATTTTAATAAAAGTAGGATTTGTACTTTCATAACGTCTTATATTTATTTAGTCTTTGATATATCGTATTACAGTTGGTTCTTTTCCAATTCCCTTTAATTTCAGCAAGAAGCAGATTTAGTACATTTTATTTCTTTGCTGTTTGAAAATTTTAAGGATTATATTCTTTCTTATTTAATAAATAATTAAGGATTTTCCCTTCCAAATGCAATCAACCGTGTACACGACTGCTTTGTCCTTCTAAATTAGATTATTTCCCAAAATTGTTTTCACTCTAGACTGTATTAAACGTCACACTTAATAAAGTCGCGTTAGTGAACTGGTCCGGAATATTCCATATGCTACAATGACCATAGAAAGTGTCTCCCTCAGAGGAAATTTGTTCGCCTCGTTTTATTTTTGTTTCTATTTTTTCTTTCAAATTTGTTCATAGTGTATCTCTCTAGCGAAAAAACAAAGCTTAAAACATTCTGCTAAAAGTTGCATTCTTCAATAATGCATCGAGAGCAGAAACGAACGGCAGAAGCTTAACTCAAACGAAGTTATCCTTCAACTTTAATTTGACTTGTGACAAAGTCGGCTAATGAGTTCTAATTAATTTATAGTATAACTCTGTAAAGTTTGCATACGCTAGCTTCATTTTGAAAGCCTGTTTGAATGGGGAACACCGTAATCAAACTTTCTATTACCGAGTTCGAGATCTTATTAAGTAAATGCGAATACCATACAGAAATGACCTTCTCGACGTTCTCGGATATGATAGCGTCAAATTACCTTTAGGTATAAACAGAGGAAACCTGCGAGAACTGAGCTGTACTACCACCTCGGAATTGGTAGGAGAATATTTGCCGTTAGCCTTCAAACGAACTTCATGTTCTGCATATGACGTAACCCACATCAGTGTAAAGAATGCGTTGAATTGTATTGAAAACTTTGATGCGTGGCGTTGTACGCACCACGTTTAATCATGGTACGCAAGATGAGCATGTCATAAACCGTGCATTATTCTAGATGCAAGGCGCAAAATTAGATTTTCTCCCCACAAAAAAAAAGTAAGTAACCCATAACTGATGAAATATTAAACATCATCGACCTTGGAAGAAACAAGAGCTTCGCATTGTGAAAAATCGAAAGTAGGTGAAGTACGCGCATAATAAATTGCATGTTTTATTCATCTACTTCTGTGTGCTTGGCGCTTCGGGAGTTTTAACTCGATTGAAAATTTTTTGACAGAATACTTTGCATTATTTATTACAAAAGTTTAAATTTGATTAATTTGACAGTTTTTATCGAAAGGAAAAAAAAAGAGAAATAAAAAATGAAGTTTATTGAAGTAGAAAATTTGCGATTCTCTTTATGCAGAATATATATAGTGGGGAAATTAAAGGATGTAGATGCTATGAAATAAATTCCAACAAATAAGAGAAATCGATACAAATACAAATATACAGCAAAATATAATATTTGTTTGTGACATATCTGTAAATAAACAACATAAAACAAACATTGTATGAATTTTTTCTAAAAGAAAACATGATTTTGAGTGTCAAACGTTACATTTTTCTAAGCAACGTTTATATTTACAAACATGGAGATGGAGAAAAACTTGATATAATGTTAAAGAAGGGAAAACTCCTATCTCCAAGGTAAATAAATTGAAAATAATTAACTAGGATGAGTTTGTCAATTCGGTGGCCATTTGTTTCCATTTTTAAGAAATTAAAATTTAAAATACCAGGCTAGGAAGTAAAACTTTACCCTTTAAATGTAAGTACAGATATGTTGAAACACTGAAACGACAACTTTTTAAATTAAATATCAAAGCAACGCATTATTATAGCATTGTAGTAGTAAAGCAGGAAAATTCAAGAGGTATCTCGTAACTAACATCTACTCTGCCTGTTTAAATTTAAATTTCATCTACTATGGTGTTTTCATCATTAAAAGCGATGTTACTTTTCCAAGCCTATTACATAAAATTCTCTTTCATAAAGTGTCGGAGTTAAACGTACTGAAGCGTTAACTTGCTTCATAATTAAACATCATTACATTTTTTGTGGGTGGGATTAGTAACAAAACATCCTAATATTAAAAACATACTGACAGGTGTACCCCAAGACTCTGCACTTAGCCCTTTATTATTTAATTTTTGTTCTACTAGACTACATGACATACACGAAATACAAGAATTACAAGCATTTTCAAGTAAATTGTTAGGTTGTCAACTTCATAAATTTTAGTTCACGTCCAGTTATAGGTTGCCCCAAAGATCCTTTAATATTCAGTTGAAATCCCATTTACTATAAAATATTCTCTTAAGTTTCAGTAACTAAATAATACACCACCTCATTAATAAATTAATAAAATTAACAGGCACCAAAAAGAAAAATTATACCAGAACTAGACGTTATGTTACGATCAAAATACAATTTTGAGAGTGTCAAAATCTAATCCAAACAGAAATAAAAATATACCTGCTAATTAACTCGAAGTTGGAGATGGTTTAGACAGATCCGACCCACTATAAAAATATAGTTCACGATACAGCCAAAAAAAAGGGTAATTTAGATCAGTAGAAGCAGCCCATAAATGGTTTGAACAGCAAAGACACCTGTAAGAATACGATCTTGTCACTGTATACTTAACACAAAGCCTTTATTATCCTTGCTGTCTTGCCATATGGTCCAAAACCATTACGAAAAGTAAAGGGCTTAGTGTTTTTCCTTGCCTGACTCCATTTTCAGTAAGTCACTTTCCAGTTTTTCCAGCACTTGTCTTGACAATATTTGTCATATTTGTAAATAAATCTTCGATAGCCTTCTGTTATTCTTTCATCCAACTTCACATCCACCGTCTAGGTAACGTATCGAAAGCTTTTTTCATATCGATCCAACAGATGTATAATTTATCCTCACGCAGACAAAATATCCAGTCTTATGTCACTTTGCCACTTTTTCTAGATTTTACCCTCTACACTTAGTAAGGAGATGCCTCTGTGATTGCTACATGTCTTTTGTTTTCCCCTGTTTTGGTGTAGGCACTATTGCGGTAAGTCTCCAGTTATTTGATATCTTTATTTTTTACACTTTCTTTATTATTCTATAAAGCCGTTTGCTTCCTTCTTGTCCCATCCAATTTGATTCCGTCCTCTCCTGCAGACTTGTCATTTTTCGGTCGTCCCAATGACTTCGTAACTTCCTCATACCTGATGTTTTGATTTGTATTGTGTTGTGTTCTGTATTTATGTTCTCGTGTCTCTCCAACAATCCCCCAAAATATTCATACCACCTCTCTTTGGTTTTTTCCTGATTTGTTAGCAGTTTCCCGTCTTTATTCTTGATAAATATCTGTGCTGTCTTGCTAATTTGTTTTCTTCCTAGGCTCTTTAGACTTCTATACAGTATTTCAGAGTTTCTCTGTCCCTGAAGTTCCATCCTGTTGCCAAACTCCTTCCAGCTCTTTCACTTAGTCTTCTTAACTTTTTCCTTCACCTTTGTTGTGTTCTCTTTATGTATCTCATAGTTTGTAATGCTTCTCTTGTGTAGTTACATCTTTCAACTCTTCTTTTTTGTTTCATCATTTTTCTGGTTTTCCACCACGGTGTACGATTTCTTTTATTTATATATCTAGTGGTTTCAGACACCTTAATAGTCGCTTCTATTATATAGTTAGATAGTATGCGACCCCTCATGAATTCGAGACGCGCATCTTTAGGGGAAATTCTCGCTCTGTCACAGACTTCCTCCAAAGGGTGGAAGAGCTCTAAGCGGAAACTTCTCCTGCAGATATCTCTCTCTCTCTCTCTCTCTTTCTCTCTCTCTTTCTCTCTCTCTTTCTCTCTCTCTTTCTCTCTTTCTGTCGGAAGTCTCCTGATTGCATATGGCGATGCGGAGGCGAAGACGGTCGACTACGGGTCTGATCAACGTTTTATATGTTTGTAGTAACGTCCGGGGGTAACAAACTGAAATTCCACCGCAGAATCTGGAGAGCAAGCTGCTGCATCGCTGGGCAACGTTCAAGTAGCGCTTCAGCTCGTTGTCTTATTTCAGCGTGGGGGGTAAAAGTGATACCAAGGTACTTGACGGATAGTGAAAGCTGGAGGCGCGGGCCCCACAGTTCCAGGCGGACGCCGTCGGGATCGAATTTGGCTGTGTGGCTTGGTTTTCAAAGGGTTTGCCCTGATTTTTTATTTTCTGAACTACGCCACGTCTCCGGGTGTCTAAGTTCGTACGCAAGAATTCTCGATCTTTCAGCGGAGCTTCGAGACGTCATAGCTTGAACACTCAAAGTTGCGGTCAAAATTGTACGTGTACTTTTTTAAAGACAAACGATGATACTGCCAATTTATATAAGTGGTGATCACTCAACAAACTCTGCACTCAAACTGATTTTCTCAAATAAGACCACGGTTAATTGCAGTTTATCGCTTCAATTGGAAATGACCTCACAAACTAACAGGTTTTTCAACAAAATATATTAAATGACACTAATGAACTCTGACCAAACCAGACTAGTGAAGCTTTCAACTTTTTCATTCTCTTAAATACGGTGGTTTATCAGAAGAGCTGTTTCTTTATGTGCTTACAATTTTAACCCTTGCACAAATAAATTTTGGAATGATTAATGTTTCTTTTCAGCATGCTGTAACACGTTTTTCTATCATAAACCATTAAATCTTAATATGTTTTTAGACCAAGAAAATTTCAGAACTAGAGAAGAACTTTTCAGAAAAACCAATTAATGAAAATTTTACTTTCAATAAAACATCTTGTTGGGCTGCTTTGTACTGTGTTCTGCGTTAATCAAATATAGTTTTATATATCTTGACAATGCAATGTCTACCTTTAAGTGAGTAGACGGCGGTCTTCTCCCGTCACGTACGTCTCCCGGTATGGACTTTTCCCGGCACGGAAGTTTCCCGGCATGAACTTTTCCCGACGCGGATATCTTTTGGCACGGATATTTTTCGGCATACGCATAAAATTGGGGTTTCAACCATGCTTAGTCCACAATATCATGTAGTAACTTAATATTATACCAGTCATCAACGAGAGAGCTTGCTAGATGTTATGTTAGAAGTTCTGTTAGAGGTTTGGCTAGAGGTTAAGATAGAGGTTAGGTTAGAGGTTAGGTTAGAGGTTAAGTTAGGTTACGTGTATGCTGGAAAATATCTGTGCCGGGAGAAATCTACGCCGGGAGATATACTCGCCGCAAGAGATTCGTGTGAGATACTTCCATACCGGAAAAAGTCCTTGCCAAGGAAAGGCTGCCGGGAAAAATCCGCCAGAAGGTGCCCGCAATCCCTAGAAGAAGTTCACAGCTAAATTATACTGCGTTTTACGTTTAGAATTAAGTTATTGTTGCACTGTACTATAATAAGGCAAAACGACGAGTTTTAAGAGATAAATAGATGAGCCTTCCACTGGCCTATTCAATTATAAACGCGAGAAATTATAAAACGAAAGATAGATAGCAGTAAGTTTCCACAATTTGGGTACGTTTTAAACTCCTATAGTTATAGTAAACTTACCTGCTGTACACGAATTTGGAGTAAAATAGTTATCTGACAGAGATCACTCACTTTCCTCTAGGGTCGGTCTCAGAATTTAACACGACTTCACATTTTTACTTCTTTGAGCCCTTCACCAACTAGTTTTAAAAAGAATGATGAATATTGCGAAAACAAACTTAACCCATTAGCGCCTGGCAGGACCGTATGGACCCACAAAACGATAGGTTGCTTTAAAGTGTTGTCAGGGTAACTGATATGATTCGCACATGGCAGTTTAAACTTTTTGCAAGGGGATTCTATGATCAACTTAGTTTAGGAAACAATTAGTGGTTTATTGCAATTGTTTAATTTGTTATATAATTTTAAATATGGCTTTCTTCGAAACATCAAGTGTTTTTGTGGACTTCAAATTAGTGTAAGCTTTTTTTACTTTTATTTTCAAATTTCAATTGATAATTCTTACTAATATTATTAGTAATATAAGTAAACTTCATGTTTTGTGCAAATCTATTGCAACATAATGTAATGTGTAGGTAACTTGTATATCTGTCAGAACTTGAGCGTACCCACTTGGAACCACTAGGCGCTTATAGTACGAGGTCTGTTCAAAAAGTATCGCGAATTTTGTGTTTTTTTAAAAATTATTTATTTATTCATAAATATCTATTTTGTTCCCTTCAAAGTAATCTCCATCAGATATTATACACTTGTGCCAACGTTTTTTCCAATCCTCGAAGCACTTCAAAAAATCATTTTTTGTGATCTTGTTCAGCTCCTCGTTCGATGCCGTCTTTATCTCCTCAATCGTAGCGTAGCGTCGTCCTTTCATGAGCCTCTTCAGTTTCGGGAACAAGAAAAAGTCACAGGGGGCCAGGTCTAGGGAATACGGTGGCTGCGGCATCATTAGTGTATTGTTTTTGGCCAAAAATTCGCGCACAAGCAATGATGTGTGACCAGGGGCGTTATCATGGTGCAAAAGCCAATTTTTGTTCTTCCACAAATCCGGGCGTTTCTGGAGGATTGCTTCGCGCAAACTGCGCATAACTTGCAGGTAATATTTCTTACTGACCGTTCTACCCTGTGGCATGATGCACCACGCCCTTGTAATCGAAGAAAACTGTAAGCAAAACCTTCACATTAGACCGAACTTGGGGCTGTTTCTCGGTCTTGCTTCGTGCGGCAGCTTCCATTGGGATGATTGAGCTTTGGTTTCCACGTCATAACCATAAACCCTTGATTCGTCACCAGTTATGATCCTCTGGAGCAAATTTGGGTCGTCGCGGACAGAGTCCAACAGCTCCTTAGCAATGTTAATGCGATGCTGTTTTTGGTCGAAATTGAGCAATTTTGGTACGAATTTCGCGGCGACCCGTTTCATGCCCAAATCATTGGTAAAAATCAAATGGCACGAGCCAATCGATATGTTTAGGTCCTCAACAACTTCTCTAACGGTGATTCGACGATTGGCCAATACTATTTTCTTCACTTCATCAATGTTTTCGTCTGTTGTTGACGTGCTCGGACATCCGGCACGCTCTTCGTCGTTCACATCTTCTCGGCCCTCTGAGAACATTTTGTACCACCGATAAACGTTGCTTCGGTCCAAGGTAGCTTCACCATATGCCACAGTCAACATTCGGAACGCGTTCGCGCAGGTAAGTTTGTTTTTCACACAAAATTTGATACAGATTCTTTGATCCATTTTTTGGAAAAGGCAAAAATCGAAGACGAGCCAAAACACGTCCAAGCAAAACAGCTGTCAAAAATTAACTGAACACTCAAAATGGCCGAACTTGTCGGCATAAGTGAGGGACATGAGTATCAACATAACGCCACAAAAAAATCAAAAATAGAATATACGTAACCCGCGGAAATTCAAAATTCGCGATACTTTTTGAACAGACCTCGTATACTTGCGTTACACTTTGAAACATAATGCATATGCCACAAAGGGTACCATTCGCGGAAAATAGGTTATCAAAAAACGGTCTCTTGCCAACTAAGAAGCAAATGGAAAAAAATCGGAAGGTGACAATTCCAAAAGTCTCAATAAAGATACTAGTATTATACGAGTATATGTTCGTTGGGTAGACAACGGTGTAGTTACAGTTGCAAGTACATGTATTGGGGTTGACCATGTTGCATCTGTAGAAAGCTTCTCAAACATGAAAAAAAGAATATTGCTTTGCCATGTCCTTATGTAATGAAGCAGTATAACAAAAAAATATGAAAGGGCCTGATCGAATGAACAATAATATATCATGGTAAGACATGCATAAGAAAGGAAGGGCAATATTACATTTGTACTACTTTTACAGTTACCAAATTGGAGTCCGTTCAAAAAAATGGTTTTGGCCAATTTTTACATATTTGGTCAATGCTGCAGTTCAAAATGCTTGGTATTTATATCAAGAATTTGGAAGAAATCTTAGCCAACTTGGGTTCAGGCGAAATGTTGTCAAGGTTTGGAGCTTATTATAAATTTTATTATGTTATAACCATTTTGGACTTACCATACAAAACGTCACACAAAAGCGTATAGCGTGTACCAAAAACTGCAGGCAGTAACTTTCGGGTCTCTAAATATACATTTTGACAGATTGCAGCATTGGATAGTGGTTGTTCCTAACAATAGGAAGACAGGAGAACATTGCACCAGCAAAGGAAGGACCATGTGTAGTAAATGTGATGTGGGTCTTTGCACCAGTTTCCAAAAATTTCATACAAGTTAAATTATTAAACTAAATACTGATTTTCTCTATATACTCTTTAAGCGCCCGGCGGTCCCACATGGGTACAGGCCTTTTTTCAGAAATTTTGCGCAAAAAATAATATTTACGGGTGTATACATGTCGGTTGGTTACCATTCATTAAACTTATATGCAAGGACGACAAAAAATTAAAAAAAATATTTCCCGGCATTAATGGGTTAAGGATTGAAAACGTACCGACAATTTACCTTCCGTTTTCTTTTCAAAAAGATAAATAACGAACAAAGAAGTGAAACCATCGTGAGCAGTTGGATGAATTGTTCAAACGTTCTTTGTCAAAACAATACATCCAACAGCAACAGATTTCATAATTTGATCATATCGAAGTTTTAATCTCAGTTCTATACCAAACCTTCATTTGCATTTAATTACTTTATGTATATATTGTACTGGAAATGTTTTAAAAGTATTGTTTTAGTTTGTGCATTGAAACTTGTAAAATGTTGAGAAATATTTAACAAGCAGAGTGACAGCTAGTTCACGTGATTTATTGGTCACGTCACGTCAAAAATGACATTATTTAATTGAGGTATAGACCTCTTTTTGACGTTATACTAAATATGAGATGAGACACGTTGATTACCAATGCAGACCAGAAATGACATCTTCAGGATGACAACGAAACATATTCAATTATTTCAAGGAATTTGACGTCGCTCTACTTGCTGGATATGGCACTAGACAAAGAGAATTCGAAATTTTACGCAATTCACCCTTTAGAAGTAAAATGAAAGATAAGAGATTTTTAGTGTTCGGAATATTACAACCATGTATTTGCAACATTGTCGGTATTTATCTTTTTTTTCTTAGATTTAAGTAGTGGAAGCTCAAACACACGAGTGTTTGTGATTAAGCACTCGATTCACTGACCCAGTACAACGAAGTGACAATAGATAAGCAAACCGTAAGAATACGACAAACTAAAACGCAGTAGGTACTTATATCTCTTATTTTAGAATTGCAGGTAGTTCTTAAGAAAAACAAATGTCGAAAAATGAAAGCCCGTCTTGTGTTGTGACTGATTTGAGCAATAATAAACGCAAGATGTTGGATGGGACCCCGTCGCGTCTGTACTTTCTGAGACTATTTATTGCATCTGCTTTTCGGATATGCAGTTTACATCTTTTTTTACCGATTCTATTGTGCGCCCTGAGAGAGTCGCCTCATCCGCTGAACGTCTTCGGCCAGCTCTGCCTAAGTCCGCTTAGATACTTTTTGTGCTAGTGTTAGTCTAGAATCTAATATAATCACACAAAATGTTAAAACTTTTTGAGATGTTGGAAAAGAAACTTGCCTATATTGTCTCGTAAGATCGGGAGATTTTGGAAAGTTTTCTTTTAATATCATATAGCATAAAATATTTTTTAAAGGAATAAATGTGTTTATCCGTAACTCCTCGCTTCTGAAAATAATGTTGACTACAAACACGTAAACAATCAAACGTGTTACGGTAACGGCTATGTGAAAATCTTCATCTCAGCATGTTATCTTGATTCTGGGATAACAAAAAAATATAAAATAGAAAGGAGCATTCTCGAATTCAAACTCGCTAGACTTTTTTGGTTACACTTTACGATTTTATGCAAATATTACGATTACAACATTTTGTAGTAATTGTAGTAATTAGTACTTATGATTACGTGTAGAATTGCAAAGATTTTATGGCAGATTTTAAGTTAACTGAAGGTTAAGTCAATTAGTCGCACAACAATTCAATTGCAGTAAAAGTCATTGGTTTATCTGGATTTGTCTAGTATGTTACAATACAGTAACTCATATCAAATAGTATCAGCAAGAAGTATATTTATAAATCTGTTTTAAGTTTCTATTGATACAACTAATTAATCTTGTAACTTACCCATTGAAGAATATCAAAAACTTTTTTTGAGAAGATATATCTATGTGTTAACTTGTAATCGATATACTTCTTATAGCATTCTAAGTAATTCCCGGCTTGTATAAAGCTGAGGTTATTCAGAAAATCCTGAAAACTACAATATAATATGGCAAAAAGTTTAATACTTCCTATTCAGAGATCGGATATAAATAATGCATTGATTCTATCTGTCACAAGCTGCGCGCTATGTTAACATTTCATATAATTCATTATTCTTAACAAATACAGTAATTACAGTTTCAATCAGTAAAACAATTGTGTATAATTCAAAATCAATTTACTTCTATTATTAAACGTCAGATAATCTTAGACCGTGAATATAAGCACAAAATTGTTTTATTATTATAAGGTCCGGTTTGTGAATAGATTGAGAGAATTGGAACTAAATTTAATCCCGAAATTTCAATATTCTTTTAATTAAATTGACACGCGTGTAAAGCATTCTAGATTTGTAAAATATTAATAAAGATAATTTAAATTTAATTATTGAAAATTTATCAATTTTCTAATAAACACGTAGGCATGGACGACAGCATTTTCAGATTAGCCCAAACACACATAGGAATTATAATTTAAGACAAAAGCCAACTAACCTTTTCTTCTCTTAGAGCATCTTCTTTGGGTTAGATGCGGAAGTCCGTATTTACATCCGATAAGCAAGCATACGACGTTATCATACATCGAACGAGCAACATAATCTCACTACCTTAAAGAGATAATAATGCCGTGGGAAATCCCTTGTTGTGTCTAGCAAATAACCGCTTTGGAAGCTGGACGACAGCAACCTTCAGTGCTTTACCTCGATCATAGCAACCTGTAACAGATGCTCCTCGCATTACAATCGCCTTCTCAGAAACCGCTTCTTCCAAGGAATGGTGTGCAAGCACCTGCTGGGGAATAAGGTATTCTCAGGGGACCATCCGATGATATCATTCTGCTCGGAACCACTGCTACAATACACTAATTGGCAACCAGGTTGAGGTAGAACACATAGCAGCCGCTTCGCCAAACCGAGCGTCTCCAGGCGCATAACTAGCCGTCATTGCGGGATAATTTACGTTGGAGCGTAATAATCATTTATGTAGCTCAATAATGACAACAATAGCACACAGCAATACACAATGGCAATAATCAGTAGAATTTACAATTAGTAGTTATCAAGCCAATCATCAATAACGTATTATTATTAAATTGTCAATAATATTCATACTTGTATGATTATTATTATTGCTTATCATGGCTTGCGTTCTTTTACATCACTGATTTGCTAAATTTATTTAGTAAAATATTGTTTTCGACAAAGCACCCTTAAGTCTGCCTACATTAGAACAAACACAAACATAATTTTAGATCTTAAAAACACAGGATTAAAAAATCTCAAGTTCTCAACTCCACATGTGATTTCAACATCGCCATTCTAAGTAATGAGGTGGAATTCCGGTAACGGAAGCATAGTGATATGCTACACTTTAGTAACAATATTAGGGAATACATCTGCGCCCCCGAGAAGTTCATTTACAATAACAAGTTTCCGAAGACAAATTGTATTGCACATGTTGCTATTACCAAATTGTGTGTATATTTTACACAATATAAGCTTGCATGAGTAAAACAACAGAGGAGATTCCTATTGATTAGATGGAAGTAGGGTAGAAAATGCTAGAATTAGCATAAGTCAACAAGACTTATTAGTTTCTGAAAATTATGCAAACAATAAGATTAAGTTAAGCAAACACTAAAATTAGTAATACAATATGCCTTTTGAAATGAATTTTATAGTCATGATACAATTTGTTTATGAACAACTAGATACTATTAGTGCAAGTTTTAATTTTAAAAAATTAGAAAGGCACGTTGTGTACTGTTGATGATCATCTTTTTGAGATAGAAAACGTTAGACATTAAAATCAAATATTAAAAGTATGAAAATGAGTTTTCTTTCTTTGTTGTATCGATCTTATATGAATTCGGGCTCGAGTTTTGTTGCTAAAAAACTTTAGGGGATTAAATACTTACTTATTTCACTTTTCGATTGTGTGTAATTCACTTATACGAGGGTGGTCTGAAAAGTTTCCGACCTAACAAAGATACAAGACATATTTTCTGAAAATTTGTTTTTATTTTTTAACATAGTCTCCTTGTAACTCTACACACTTCTCCCAGCGATGCTCCCATCTCTGTAACCGTCCAAATAGTACTCGGCATTTTTCTCTGCAAAATAATTGTTCACGAAGGTGATTTCCTCTTCATTTGACGAAAATCTTTGTCCTCCGAGCGCAATTTTTAGATAAGGCAACAAAAAGAAGTCGCTTGGGGCTAGATCTGATGAGTAAGGCGGATGGTCAAGCAGTTCAAACCGTAATTCGTGGATTTTCGCCATGGCAACCGCTGAGGTGTGAGACGGTGCGTTGTCTTGGTGAAACAGGATTTTCTTTTTCTGCAAATGTGGCCGTTTTTTCGCAAGTTCTGCCTTCAGCTTGTCAAGTAATGATGCATAGTATGCTCCTGTAATGGTTTTTCCTTTTTGAAGATAATCGATTAAAATAACTCCATGACTATCCCAAAAAACAGTCGCCATCACTTTCCTAGCCGAAAAAACAGTTTTTGTTTTTTTTGGAGCCGGTTCCCCCTTTGTAGTCCACTGTTTGGGCTGTATTTTTGTTTCGGGCGTATAATGGTGTATCCAAGTTTCATCTACAGTAATTAATCGGCGTCAAAACTCGGATTTATTTCGCCTAAACTGCGCCAAAAGAGCGTTGGAAATATTCATTCGAACACGTTTTTGGTCTAACGTGAGCAAACGCGGCACCCAACGCGCGGACAGCTTTCTCATGCCTAAATGTTGATTTAATATGTGACAAACACGTTCTTTTGACATGTTCATAACCTCTGCTATCTCTCTCACTTTAATTCGGCGGTCGTCTAGCACCATTTGGTGAACTTTGGCGATGTTTTCGTCGGTAGTTGCAGTTTTTGGACGTCCCGAACGTTCATCGTCTCCCAAGCTCTTACGGCCACGTTTAAATTCAGCAGCCCAAAATTTCACTGTGGTAAATGATGGTGCAGAGTCCCCATACACAGAATCCAACTCATCTTTTATTTGCGAAGGCGTATTGCCTTTCAAACACAAATATTTAATGACAGCTCGATACTCGATTTTGTCCATTTTCACAAAAAAACTCACATCAACTCACTCAAACGACTGTTACATAAAAACTGCGCGTCCAAAATGGCTGAAACTTTGGTGAGTAACTGTCAACAGATGAACAACGAAATTCAGTAGCTTTTATTTACGAGTGCTGCCATCTTCACGTTGAGGTCGGAAACTTTTCAGACCACCCTCGTACATATATACTGTTAACAGTATTGGTTCTGAAATAGATCCTTGCAGTACTCCATTCGGTATTAGTTTTTAATGTCAAGGTGTTAAATCTGCTTTAAAGTATTTTTCTACTCCAATACAGTTATTTCGACAATAATTTTTGAAACAGGAATATTAATGGTTGGGTTGTTACAAACTTAGGCTGCTCTACACTGACCTTTGCTTTGTTGGAGAAAGGAAGAGTTTTCATTACCTTGTTACCGTTGATAATAGTTGTATTCGTTTGTCATTTTGATTGTCCGTTTCAACGGTAATGTTTGAAGCACGACAATTTAGAACACTTTCCACCAAGAAGCTCTGTGGTGTGGGCGTCAGTGGGCAAGGTTGTAATGACCTTGAAAGCATATCAATCAATATATCAGTTTTGCGAGGACATAATTTGCTTTTAATACAAATTACTGTAGCTAAAGCGGCTAGTGTGATGAGCGACACATTGAAGTGATTGATGGCCAGTCATCACAGGCACTTTCTATGAACACTCGAAACTTCTGAGCAGTACATACAACTGGCTCAGGCTTCTCGTTTAGTTGTGTTGTAGTTTTGCTCGGCAGGGTTGAGTAACCGACTTGTGTATTCAATTTGTTTCTCTTTCGGACATTTCCCTTGGAATAAACATATACTCAGAGGTCCAAGTAGCGTTCTTACGGGTTAGAAATTGGGAATAAATTGACAAAACCAACTACCAGTTTGTAACCAACTTAGAAAACTTTTGATATCTTTGGAAAAGGCTGGAAAATTGCATCTGGCTTGTAAGGTAGGACTCTGACACAATCATTTCTTGGGTTATCTTCGATTGGTCGCGATAGGTCAAAGTTTCAAACAAGTTCATCTTTCAGTCGTTCTCTCACTACATCGATTGGTCGTAATCGGTCGTCTTAGGTTGACTTACGCCAGCTCATCATTTTGAATATGTTTGAAATTTGACTCATCTTGACCTAAGAGGATAGTAGAATGAAGCTAGTAGGCATGCATGCCCGCATCGGAAAAAGAAAATCAGATTTTTAAAAACAGCTATAGTTTGTATGCCCCATTCTAAACGATGCGATGGTTGCAGTTTGTCTATTAGTAATTGGAAACAGGTTGATGACATAAGAAAATCATTTTCGAATTTTTCTCGATCATTTAAAGGCTGAGGGTATAAAGTATGAAAATCTGCTAAGCTTGTTCTTTTTAAAAACATTGGTCTAACCCAGACAGATCTTTTGTTTGTTCGCAATCTCTTATATAGTAGGAATGTTTGAACAGTAGAACTATCACTATCGTTACTACTATTAAGTATTAGTATTCATTTTCTTGCTGTTATGATTATGATGATGATGACTATTATTGTTTATGCATTACTTTATAAGCAATTCCAGAATCAAGGCCAGAATTAAATACTTTGTGAGGTTCATGTGAGGTTAGATTTAATTAGAAAAAAATAGTGGCAAATTCAAAATTTTGTTTGTCCTATAAGAATCTTACTGATAGAGTAAAACTCCTCCGTCTGTCTTGGTCAGCGGTTAATAGTTATCTATCGAAAACTATAGAAGGTCTGTGAGAGTCCTGTCTTAAGGTTCCTGTTCCAAAGCAGTACTTGCTTCGATTTGCTCTTAGTCGAAACAACTTCAATTTTGCAAATACGACAGCAAGGTGATATAGCTGATCTGGGAACATATCAAATATCATCACCAGGTTTTTTAGATAACATACCAACATACCAACATGACGATACTAAAAAGTCCACCTTTGAAATGATTAATTAGCTTCTAAAACGTTTTAGGGACATTGCTTAAGCTAAAAGGCATTCTGGTAAATTGCATGAGCGTGATGAATGCATTTTTATATGACAAATTTTTGATCCTACAGATACTTACCTAAAAAGATCATTGTTGATGTTGCACAACAAATGTTATTTCAAACATCTTCAAGTTTTATTCTAAGCAGCCCCTCATGTCAAAACTAGTAAGAGAATTTGCCTTTCGGATGCTGCATTTAAATAGTTCGTCAATGAGTTTTCCCAAGAGGTAAGAAAATGAAACAAAAAATGAAATAAGTAAAAGTTATAATAGTTATCAGATCTTTATTGCTAACATTTTATTACAAATCAGAATCTGATGATTTTTTGTCACTCTGTAGATTTATGATTAAGGGTTCAACTTCAATTTCTTTTAATCTGTCCAGCTCCCACATCTCTTTTTCCACATTGAGCACGTGCCCAATTGCACTTTTTCAGTTTTTTGGCATAATAAGTTCAACAGCCCTCTTAACGAGGACTGCCACATCATTTAGTTTAAATGTGATATTGATGTGAGCAACATATCCTCTTGTTCGTCTCTTTTGCCAACTCGTCCACTACTCTCTAGTTAACAATGGGCGCATGTTGTTTGACAAGTGCCAGTAATTTAGTCTTTACCCCAGGTCTGGCTCAAATGGGATGTTTTAGTTTACCAGGATTCTTGTAGGACCACCTTTCTGCAATTTGATGTTGACGGGGCATTTAATTTCTTGCTGTGGTATGACGCATTGTCTAGAACAGTGAATGCATTCTTTATGATTCTTCCATGACTCAAAGCGATGTGAATCTACTTCATCATGGTAATCTCCATCTTTATTTCCCTCAAATATGAGAAGATCACCCTCAATGAAACCGTTTTCTAATCCAATGTGGCATATAATGAGACGCTTGCCTTTTCCTGTAGGATTTTTCAGTACTGTACTTAGTCCCTCTAAAAATGCCTGGCGTTGGTTGGTTATGGTCATGTCCTGCCATACTTTATTGTTTGTGTGTCCGGTATTTACCCATGCTTCGTTTAAGTAAAAGATGTTTTGCTCTTCTTCGCAAAATTTTCTTATTTGTCGTAAGTATTGTCGTCTCCAGGCTATTAGTCGTTTGATTCTCTTAAAATGCTGTTTCATTTTCGTCTTGCAAACCTGAAAATGGATACAAATTGTATACAAGCTAAACATATTACTGAGTACAAAAGCTTCTTAAATTGTATAAATAAATCAAAAATCTCCTAATACCTTTAACTAAGGTAAGTCTTCTCTTGCATTTATAGCAACCATGATTTTATAAACTGTAGGAACGCTAATTTCACTTTTTGTTTCTTCACTAATAAAATCCAAAACAGCCCTTTTCCTATGATATTGTTTTGGAGCTTAAAACTCTCTATTTGTCTTGTATGTCATACGAAGCCGGCAAGCTTGCAAACGTGATGCAATAAATGACAAGATTGGATCTTCTAGGTGTTACAGAGACGTGATGAGCCGACGCTGGAATGTGCTCTATCTCGGGAAGGGTTATCTATTATTCGGGCAATCGACACAAAGATCATATAAAAGGTGTTAGTATAAATTCTCAAAAACTGTCATAGACTTTGTTCCATACTCTGACAGATTGGCGTTGCTTAGACTTACTGCCAAACCAGTAAACGTTAACATCATCCAGGTGTATGTGCTAACAGCAGACTCAGAAGAGGAATAAGTTGAAAAATTCTACGATGGGATCAAGCAACTTCTTAAAAGTGTTAAGAAACACGAGATAAATATAATAGTGGGAGACTTCAACTTAAAATTGGGAAAAAAAGATTCGAAGACCGAGTTGGGCTGTACGGTCTCGAAATGAGAAATGAGACAGGCGACCGCCTCTTCGAGTTCTGCCAAGAAGAAAACATGCAAGTAACTAACACATGTTTCCAACTACCACCTAGGCATCTCCATACGTAGCAATCTCCAGCCGACAGTACGGAAAACACAGTTCCAAATGAAGATTGACTACATTTTAATCAACAAGCATTTCCAAACAACAATATGAAAAGCGTGTACCTACTCAGGAGCCGACGTCACTTCTGATCATGTATTGCTGGTAGCATCATTTAAAATAAAACTAGCACAGATCTTAGAAATGCAGTTAGAGAAAAAATTAACTTAAAAGTGAAGACATCGGGTGAGGACAAATTTGAAAAGCTGAAAACTTAACACGTCTATGGGAAGAAATGGAAGACATTATAACCACTGCAAAATACAAAATGGGTTACAAATAGAAAAATAAAAAGCAGAGCTGTATGACAGATAAAATCCTAGTTCTACGTGAGAAACGTAGAGAATGCAAAGACCAGCTTTAGAAAACAAGGAAATACAAAAAACAATTTGGTCAAAAATAAGAAAGCTAAAACCGAGTGACTGGATGGACAATGTGAAGAGCTAGAGAGATTACGGGTGGTACCTGATGGCTTCAATCTACACAAAAAACGTAAAGAAACAGCTAAAGTATACCTAAAAAACAATTTTCCAGACTAGAAAACGATGGAGGAGAGCCTGCTGATGACAACCAACAAAAGAAAAGCTAATTATGGGAGATACACATTTGCAACCTCTTTGCAGAAGACCTCGAGCAGATTGAGAAAATGACAGAAGACGAACTAACAGGGCCTTCTATCACAAAAGAGGAAATTGAAAGCACAATACGGACATCAAAAACAACAAAGCAACTGGCCCAGATAAAATCCCAGCAAAACTAATGAAACTCCTCGACGATAAAAATGTTGCACTAAATACTTCAAAACATTTTTAATAAAATCTATGATACAGGAAAATTTCCCTCTCAAATGCTCTGATTATAGACTTATTAGTCTCATAAGCCACGCTCTAAAAATATTTCTAAAAATTATCCATTATATGATTTCAACAAAGTGCAACAAAAACATCAGAAATTTTCAATTTTGCTTTAGACAGGGCATGGAAACTAGGACAGCAATAGTCGCAACACATGTGCTAATCCAGAATTGCTACGATCAAAGAAAAGATGTTGTACTCTGTTTCATAGACTATTACGAAAGCGTTTGACAAGGTCCAGCATCAAAAACTTATGAAAATACTGAAACGAATGGATATTGACCAAAAAGACGTTCATTGTACAGAAAACTTATACTGGAACCAAACCACAAAATTAAAAGTGGGCAGTGAAGTCACAACCGCACAAAAAAATTCATAGGGATGTAAGACAAGGATGCGTCCTCTCTCCACTACCATTCAACTTGTATTCAGAAAACATCTTTCAATAAGCACTAGAAGAATGTGAATTAGGCATTAAAGTAAATGGTGCTTGCATCATTAATACATATACGTTATGCAAATTGCTGACAGTATAAATGACCTTCAGTACCTTCTCAGTGCAGTCGGCAAGCAAAGTAGATAGCTGGGTCTTAACATCAACATTACAAAGACAAAATTTATAATAATTAGTTCGCGATCTGGGCGTGTTCAGAGACTTACGACTACTATAAGGAAATCAGCGAAATGATAGAGTACACAAATTCAATTACCTAGAAAGATGGCTGGGTGAAGACTGGATATCTGATATGGAAATAAAGAGCAGAATAGAAAAAGCACGAAACACATTCACAAGATTCAACAAGAAGGTATTTACAAACACAGACTTTGACCTTAGCCTTAAGGTTAGATTTGTTAAATGTTGTCTGGTTAGTGCTTCTTTACGGTGTGGAAAGCTGGGCTCTAAAAGTAAAAACAATAAACAAGCTAAAGACGTTTGAAATATGGCTCTACCGTAGGATATTTAAAATACCATGGACAGCAAGAAAAACGAACGAGGAAGTGCTGAGAATAATGAAACTGGACCGCCAACTAGTATTAAACAATGAAAGAAGGAAAATGGCACATCTAGGGCGTATAATGCGCAACCAAAACTACTAATTTTTGCAATTAATAATAACTAGAGGGAAAAATCGAGAGAAGGAGAGAAATTGGTCGGAAAAGGATGTCATGGTTACGTAGCGTCAGACAATGGACCGCAACAAGAGATGCAGGATGCAAATAACAGAGGACTGATGTCCAATATGATCGCAAACATCCATTAATGGATAACCATAGGAAGAAGAAGATTGGTTTAACGATTCTACAATAGTGATATTATCAAGTTTGCGATAATCAACACAGAGCTGCCATCTTTTTTTGGCACCAAAACAAATGGAACAGGATACCAAGATAAGTAGTACTTTTTGACAATTCCATTAAATATACTTGAACTTGAAAAGAGCAGCCGATGAAGTGGGATGGTTTCCATAAGATTTATTGTATGTTTTGCAAAATGATATTGCCTCCACACTTCATCCAAATATATTCGCCTCTTTTTTCGGTGCTCATGTTGCCATGTGAAAGCCTTTTTCCGGACACAGTGCGATCATATCAGTAGCACCAACAGCTACGAAATGGCTAATACTCTCAAGATTAATTTCTTCAATTAAATTTGCCTCCGCGATAAAACTCAACAACTAGGAGCTTTTTGTTTTGTGTATGTTTCGGGATTGCAGCAAGTAATTTCGACCAATTACCCTTTGACATTTACATAGATCTGTAGCTTTCCAGACTTTGGTAGAAACAGTAGCACATCCCATCATCTTCAAATGCTGGTAAAGTTTATTCTTGCTATACAGCGTCGGGTTTAGAATCAACATATGCCAATTTCTACAGCCCTAAATTAACTTTAATTAGTGGTCTTGGTATTTGTTTACCCGCATCTAGACAAAGGATTTTGAGACCAGTGACTGCTGATGTGCGAGGTGTTGTTTGAAGAGCAGCATCTTGGTGTGGACAGGTAGAACGGACATGGCCAGGCTAACAGCTGCGGACCGATCAGAAGTCTTCTCATCTTTCTCTTCCTCTATTAACTCGTTCAATTCGCGAAGGTTTTTCATTTAGATATCTTCTAGGGGTTTCAATATAAATGTAACCAATCTGTTTTTTCTAATTTAGTTTCCAAAATGACCTAACTGTACAAAATGTAATTTTAAAACATTTTTAACATTGAGGACGTCAGAATTTTGCTGATGAAGTTAGAAGATGTGGGAAAATTAAAATTGTATTACCTACACTGTATCAAGCACAGATGTTGTAGCTATAAGGTGGGCATTTGAATAAAAAGCAAAAATCAAGCTTACAATATTTGCAAACCGGAACTTAAATGGAACTTTAAAGAAGAATTACAAATATACAGCTCAAAAGAACATCAAAGATTATTTTGTAACATAACGTTACCTAGAGTTAGAATTCATTTAAATTTTTACATAAGCATCCAATGAAAAAACTATGTAAGTAGACTACACTAAGATAATTTCAGTTTCACTTCTTCTATCATATAAAATAATGAATTCTTGCTATTTTGTGATATGTAGTTTTTCGCTACGGTATTTTCGTTTTTACATGCACGTTGAGGCTATCTTCAAAAACACTCAGACGAAACAACACCGGATGCTTTGTTTCGTTAACTTCTTTTCTACTCTTCTATAAAAGTTTTTTGACATTTAACTAACCTCAAATAAAAGTATTGCATTCCTGCGAAGTTAATAATTAGAAGACTTTCTTTTACTAAAACGAAATCCTTTCTCGGATAGATAGTTACTTAGACGGAAATTGACTCACAAAGTTTTTCAACTCCATTAATTTATCGATTTAAGGAAGATTAGTGTAATAAATCAAAATACGATACATTAGATAAAGTAAATTGTTAATAATGTAGGAAGAAGTGATTTCTTTAAAATATAACTTTATTTTGGATTTATCCAACGGCTAGCATTCACTAGTTTACTTAAAATTAATTAGATGCTGGGGCTAAATTCATGCGTGGATGGCTAGAACTCAAGATCTACTGCGGTGTGAAAAAGTCTTGCATGACTTTAAAAATTGAAGAACCTTCAATCACAATTATATCTGCCAGATAATCAAAGATAGTTAAGGAAATATACAAAAACTGTGCATTACGTTTAAAAATATTATTGCACATCAAACTACTTCAACTAACAAAATGTCTCAAATCAGTTTCAGATATGGCTGCCTATAAGTTAGTTTTACATATGCATTGAATTCTTATACGTTTTCACTTGAAATTTTCGAGTATGCTTTAACACCTTAGAAATATCAATGCATTAGCTAAATTGAGATGAATGATAAACCATGTAACGTAAACCTAAAATGTACTTAATAGGAGTTGATTAACAGAGACTTTATGGCAAATTCTTTTGAACGATAAATATTTGATATACACTCGTTTTATTATGAATAAAAAATTGACAAGTAGAAAAATTATGATTAGAATCCAACTTCATTTTATGGTAGAAAAAGAAAAGATAACATAACAAGCCTACGCCCTTAAATGAGTGTACGATAAAATTACAGAGATGAAACAAATAAAACCCTTAGCTATATCAAACGAAATTGAAAGTTAAAACCAACAGAAATTGGCCCAGTCCTTTCATATACATTCTACACTTTATAACAAAAAAAAATCCTCTTTGTTGCTTATACTTTATAAAGTTCAATACGTTTTTCGCTTTATTGTAACAAAATTGTTTTCTGGAAAGCCTCAAAATAAATTCTAATAAAAATTCTTAATTCCATCAAGATGCAAACATTTTTTAAAATTCAAATAAAGCTAAGACAATTTAAAAGAAAAACAACATAATTTAATCTTAATATTTTTTGAGGATTTATTTATCCAACAAAGAAAGTTGATACAATCCAATCTGATTAACTTGTTGCTTTTTTTTGGAGGGATTTAAATTTCGTTATTTTAATTGGAAAACTCCCAGTTCATATTTTTAGTAAATTTATATTCAGAACGTGATTTGAAATTTCTAGCTGCATGTCTTTGGTAAATTAGAAACTTGTTACTAAAGAGGAAATTATCGAGATGATTACTTTAGCAAGGTGTTGGCGTGAGAATGGTTTTGAGATAAGAACGTAATAATTTTTATATAATAAGTAGCTACTTTTTGGTAAGATACGAGACATTAAAAATGCAAAAGCTTTTTTGACATGTACGGAAAGTGAATGGTAATTTTTAGATCGATGCAGGGTAGAATAATTATAGGTTTTGAAATGTTTTAGATTAAAAATTTTCGTTAGCAGCTATGCTATTATGACTTTACTAGTCTAGACATAACTGTCGGTAAGCTACAAAACTATTTATTCTTAATTAGTGATGATTCAGTATTCATATGCAATACATTATAGAGATGGTTCTAAGTACACGATAATAATAAACTAAAATATACTCTAAAAGCTGTTTTATAACTACCTGGAGAGCCACAAATGCTTATACATTAAGTGATAAACACAATTTAATATTAATGTCTCGTAAAAAGTGTATTATGCTAAATACCTTCTCTTTCATTGCCAGCAGTATTCAAGAGGTTCAATTTTATTTCTGCAGACGTGATTCCAATAACATTAATTAGGCCCATTTTATTTTTAGCATTTTCACTTACATATGTACGAAGAACCCAACTATCTGATGGTAGATGCCAAATGCGCTTGAACTTTTAATTTTAATAGATCATTCAGCTGCGTGCTGTAACGGTACCATCAGATGCAAAACAGAAGTTTGACCTAAAATATGAAAAAATCTTTAAATTCGTATCTATTAACTCATAAGTCGAAAACCGAAAGATGAGACTCATCATGAACAACTATATATCTTCACTTCCACACCAAAGCTTATGAGCATCCTAGTGTAAACATAAAGCGTACTGTGTATCATCTCTTCTTGTTCAACTCGTGAACTATTTTTTGTGGTATTGTACATTACAAACTGGAGATCTTATTTCTGAATGTACTTAAGTTCCAAAAAAATCTTTTAATACCACAAAGACGAAGCATTAAGAGGTCAAAGTGAAGTCAAAATGACGTCTGCAAAATTTGGGCTATCCTGAAAATACGTAGATCGGTTTTCACAATATTGTGATTCTTTATACGAATCAGTTTGGCCCTGATGGGCAAGGTTGCCCATCCCTAGATTAAGGAGTAGATACTGTTCTATTTAAGTTCCTTTTATATTTTTGACGGTTTCAATGCTATAGTTAAGCCAGAAATGACCAAAACCGTTAAACTTTATTTTCTGTTTGATGACGAAACCAGATAGAAGGGTGGCGTTTGCAAATCTATGAAGAGAAACCGTGAAAATCTTATTCTTAAAATTCGAATGAAAAGCAAACAATAAAACTTAATTGGGGCTTTTTAGCTGAAATCCACGAATATTTAAAGATCCTCTCATTGTTGTTAGTACCTCCCATGGCAAACGCGGTAAGATGTAATTTTTGTTCTAAAACAAAACGTGGTATTAAGACAGAACCTTTTTTTACTATAAATGATTTTTGTTTGTTATTTTGTTAACTTATTTCAGCAAACCGAGTTCTTATCAAACTTCAAACAAAGTAGAAGACTTTAATCGCCCTGTTTTGCAGACACGCTTTCTGCTATTGCATAGTTACAAAACGGTTTAACTGCCCAGAAATGAAAACACATGTAAATCTAGGTAACTCGATAGCCTGGATGTCTATGAATATTTTTCAACATTTTGAAGACAAATCAGAGGACGAAATTATAAATTTCGACAGTTCTAATATTGGTTACCGTTGGAGCTCCTACTTAATTCATCTTTTCCAGAATGCTCTAAAAATACTCATTTCATAATCTTTATTGAATATGGTGTGATAGATAGCGAAATCGAACAGTAGACAAAAATTTTCAAATAAAAATGTTCGTCTGTAGAAAGAATTTTAGAACTGTGGTACAAACAGTTGAAAGATTTGAACTTTCTTGCATGTGAATGATCAACGGTTGACCACTTACGTATAAGCAAAAAAAAATGATCACATCGCAAATTGTTATTTACAAAAATAGAAATTTTGGTTTCAGAAATATGACCCTGCATACACACTCTGGTGTTGATGCTGATAAGGCCGGTTGTTGAACAGCCCTAAACTCTCAGTTGATGTTACAGTTGCTGATTTGCTCATCTTCTTTAGTTTGGAAGCATCCGAGAACACATCAAACTCCAAAAGTATTTTTCTACCATCACAACAGGATCTTTATAGCAATAAACTAATCAATA
Organism: Ignelater luminosus; assembly: GCA_011009095.1. Classification (NCBI taxonomy): domain Eukaryota; kingdom Metazoa; phylum Arthropoda; class Insecta; order Coleoptera; family Elateridae; genus Ignelater; species Ignelater luminosus. The sequence continues at coordinate 24,813 of VTPC01003893.1, forward strand.
ATCTGCTTTTATTTGCGGTTTCGTTCTTTTTATTTGAAAGGGTTTGACACATTTATCGTTTTGTTTGGTTCGCAGGAAGCCGTGACATTATATATCTTTAGTAACTTGCTGTTTTGACACCTCAAAAGCACACAAACAACTTCCAGCATGATACAATTCAATTAAAATGGCAGTTTGGGAAGGTCGAGATTTCTGGTACGCTCAGAAACCAAACGTCCAGGGGACGCCAAAACAGCGTCCAAACCCAACAGAATCGTTTTACAAATGGTCTTCTTCGATAAATGAAATATAGACAAGAGAACAACCGTTCTGTGCACTGCGTAAATATTTGTTGAACGAGAATATTAACTTCTAAACAAAATGTACAATGGATTAACTTACAGATAAGTACAGGTCTTCAAATCCAAAAATGTGTTAATCCAAAATTTATGTAAATCCAAAATGTGTTAATTCAAATGTGATAACACTTCACACAAACACAAAACTTACAAATAAATATACAAATAATATGTAGGCGTTCTACTGAGTGCACTGGCTCTAGGCGTTTTGACCGAAAATATAGATCAGTTGCCTGCAGGGGAATCCCACGAATGCAGTAGACGTAATGGAGATACTTATTTGTTTGTTTACAACAATACAGAGTTATTTATCCAGTATTACAACTGCTAAGAGAAGGTATAAATGAGAGACACATGATCACATCTTAAATTTCGAAGAACTGGAAATTGAGAAGCGTTTACTAATTACCGAAGCAGATTATACTTTAACCTCAATAGCTACATCCAATGGGACTTGGATTTTGCGATACCAACCACAAAATGGTCTTTATAACAAAGCCGAAAAATGCCAAGAGCGACGTTTACCGCGCAAAGATCGAAACGAGAGTCCTCGATAAACTAAAAAGGAGAAGCTTAGTGTCTTACGACGCCATGATTGTCACCACAACCACAAAGAGTACTAGTACCCGATTACGTATAGTTTTCGACTGTAGCACTAGATCGTCTAGGGGAAAATCATTGAACGATATCTTACACGCTGGTCCCAAACTGCATACGGATATCGTAACAATATTGATTAATTTTCGTTTGTTCCCGCTTGCAGTTACTGCAGACTTGAAGAAAATGTATCTTCAAAATGAGATAACTTCTGATCACCGAGAGTTTCAACTTTTGTTGAGGAGATTCTTTCCTGATGGTCCGCTTACTCCAAACAGATTTAATAGAGTTCTGTTTGGAAACAAATCCTTGCTATATCTAGCCATCAGTACAGTAAGGCAACTTGTTTCTGATGAAAGTATTCGTAAATCCTATTTACTAGCATCGCAAGCAGTCTCTAACAATTTTTATATGGATGATTTTATTTTTTTTTCTTTTCTATAGAAAATTTACCCCAAGCAAAGATACTGTAGTATGAAATGGTAGGTATGTTCAGAGCTGGGGGTTTCCAAATAGTCAAATGGTGAAGTAATTGTTTAGTACAACCAATTTCATTTGATAGGTTTCAAGAGCATAGACGCATATTCCTTTAAGGTTAACATCGGAAATAGCTCATGCACAAAACGTAATATTTTATCTATTGTAGCTCGGATTTTTGATTCAATCGCCGTAACATTATACGCAGAACTTTTGATCCAGAAGTTATAGTTGCAAAATATAGATTGTGATAGTAATCCACTGACCAATATAGTAACCTGTTGGACTCGCTTCTGTTCGGAAATCACTCTTTTAGAATCTTTACAAATACCTCGACATTTGGAGATGTGTCTGTTAGTCTTATTGTATTTGCAGATACATCCGGGCAAGGATATGAAGGAATAGTGTATTTAAGAACCAATATTCATGATAACTTCGCAAAGGTATCATTAGTGTGTACCAAGTCCGAGGTGGCATCCATTAAAACCGTGTCAATTCCCAGACTGGAACTATGTGCGACGCTTCTAATAGCAAAACTCTTAAGATTTGTAGTTGATACCTACAGTTCCCGTTTCAAAATAGATCAGATCCTGAGCCTTCTCAGACTCCACAGTAGACCTTAAATTGGATTCACACATTCTCGAATCAATGAAATGTTTCGTAACTAACCGTGTTTCAAAAAACTCAAAATTTAATTGATCCGCAAAATTGGTTTCATGTAGAAAAAGAAAACAATCCGGCTGATTGTCTCTCTCGAGGTTTAACACCCTCTAATCTGATTAACAATAAATCATGGCTATCAGATCCAGTTTGGCTCATATCAGATCATCGTTCTTGGCCGATTAGACAGTTTACTCCAAATAGTTTTTTGCGATTAGAGAAGGCAACCTGTAGTTTACCCGTGGTTATAACGAACGAAACTCAAAATCCACTTTATAGTCTAATATTGAGATTTTCTTCTTGGCCTAAATTGTTGAACACAGTATTATATCTTTTCCGATTTTTAAACCTTCTACCAAAAAATGATTGGATTACTGTAACCAATTTAGAAAAGACTGAATTTACGCTATTATCGTTTATTCAAAGTATACATTTTAAAGAGGAGTATTCTCTGCTAAAAAAGCGATTATGCCTTCTTTCCCTAAAGAATTTATGTTTATTTATAGCAGACAATTTGATTCGCGTTGGAGGTTGATTTAGAAATGCTACGGCCAACAGCATCGAATCTTGTTACCTAAACGAGATTGCAAAAACCGCCATACTGGTTCCGATTTAGTAGTTTCCATTTTGAGACAAAATTACTGGATATTAGACGCTCGTAGCGTGGTAAAGCAACGCCTACAACAACATAATCTGTGTTTCGAGGTTTTCTCCAAGGGCAACATACCTTTTATGGCTGATTTGCCAGCTCCGCGTGTTGTGCAAGCAAAATCCTTCGTCCTTACGGGTATGAATTACGCAGGTCCGTTTTACGTCACCTTTAGTCGTAAAAGGGGCATCAAAACGCACAAGCCTTAGGTGTGTTTATTTGTGTGCTTGACCACTTGTGCAATTCATTTAGAATTAGCTTCGGATTTATCTACCAATATCTTTTTAAACGCCTTTAATAGGTTTTTAGCTCGCAAGGGACCGTGTAGTATAATTTACTCTGACAATGGCACAAATTTCATCGGAGCCAAAACATTGCAATGATGGTGTACAGAATGAACTCGCACAACAATGTATTGAGTGGAAATTTATTCCCTCTAAAGCCCCTCACACGGGTGGGATTTGGGAAGCTCAAAATAAGCGTCAAAACACATTTACCTAAAGTTGTGGACAACTAATGACTGACCTACAAAAAGCTATCAACAGTCTTTACCCAGGTAGAGGTTCAAATTGAAATCCCAGGGTTGGTTAAGTTCAGATCCGAATGATTCTGCGCCGTTAACTCCGGCACATTTTTAAGTAGCTACGCTCTTGAAATCGAAACCTGCAAGTGATCTTACTGATCAATCCATTAATAGATTCAGTAGAAAACACTCCTTGATCAGCGAATGCAAAGTTTTAGAAAACGCTAGCATATCGAATATTTCCACACTCTGCAAATGAGGTAGAAGTGGAAACCTTTGTCCTGTCCAGTTAAACCTGGTATGATAGTTTTGTTTGTAGAAAAAAACGCGCTATCTCTGTACTGGCCTTTAGGAATAATAAGGGAAACCTTTCCTGGTAGGAATGGCATAATACAAGTAGGCATAATAGGAAGGTATCTTCTTTAACAACTCTGTATTCTGTAAAATGAATATTCTGGAAAGTCCTAATGCTTCTCTCTTTGCTGTTGACATAATTTCTGTCAGGTTTTTTTTTTGGAAACTTATCCCATTAGAAGATCTTTTGTAAACGAGTTCATTTAACCTCTGATATATTTGTTTTCAAAATTTCTTTTTTGACTTAGCCCTGTTGAATTTTCTCTTTACTTCTGCTTTAAGTAGACTTAGCTGTCCAATCCACCAAGACACGTCCCGATTGGATTGGATGTGTTCCCCGGAAAGTAGTCTGTTTTCTCTTTCAGCTGGAATTATCAACTTACATGTATTACTAGAAACGCCCATAAATGTGTTCTTTGTTAACCCAGGCCAATGCAGAAATATTTCTTAGACGATTGCTTAGATTAATTGATTTGGATTGAAAAGAAAATAAAACAAATGTTGTCAGACTGTCGGATACTCCAAATTAACTCAGAATTATATTTTTATTGACTTTTGTTAGATAACTATTTTACACTTGTCTTAAGCAAAGTCGACAAATAATATTTTTTAAAAATTTCTAATGATTAATTCTCAATTGCTTTCCATACATTGTTACAAATCATTGTAGGAATCCAAAAACAATTTATTATCAATACACTCAATCGTAACCCATAACATTCTGAGACCTTCTGTTTAATTGCCCGGCGTAGGGCAGTTTCCTGTAAAAAATCTTAAACGTAATGTTGGGTATTACAAGATATTTTATCTGCATTTCCAGATTTCTCCAGAATCTTTTTACGCTAAAAGTACTAATTTGTAGCAGGTGTAGTCGTTGGTAAGTCGATTTCTCTTAGAATAAATTTTGAACGCTGTAACGAAAATTTAGATTTAAGCTCAGAATATTATTCAATGTCAATCATTAAAAACAGGAATCCTTACTGCACTTCATTACTTTTCATGAAGATGCCCCAGTGAGTTTCTAATTTATTAAAAAAAAATTCAGTTATTCCTAACAAAAGCAATTGTATGAAACGTAGTGATATTGATTGACAGACTATTTCTGGCGATAAAAATGTAACAAAAGCAATTTTGCAAAAAAAAGTGTATTTTGAATTTAATAAAATACCGTTCAAATATAAAAAGAGAATTTGCTTCTGCAATAAAATGTAGAATTTATACAAAAACGAATGGGTCAATTTCTGTTGGTTTTAACTTTCAATTCTGGCTGCTACACTAGAAGCTTAGGAAGGGTTTTATTGTTTTCGTTTTAGCAATTTTGTCGCGTTCTTACTTTAGGGTTATATTTCCTTACTAGATTTAACAGGTATTTTTCATTTTTATTTTTAGCAGTCCAGATTTAATATTTCAAGACTAACAAACAGTTACTGTTTGTCTTTTTAAAAATTAGTTGACAAAAAGTCTAAACAAATATTAATTTAAACTTTAGTCAAATGTAAATACTGAGAGTATTTGAACATGCAAATTAGCTTTTAGATCCACATGCAAATAAGTTCAATATAGTGTTAACATATAAAATCAGAGGAATTACACTCTTTCAACGAAATCATCTCCGGGTTTTACGAGTTTTCATCCAAGAGGACATCACTTGCTTGGTTGAAAGCGTTCACGAATGAACGCGTCCCATTCAATACGTTTCGCAATATTTTACTGAAAGAAACGGACAAAACAAAATAAAAATAACAAAATAGGACAAAAACTAATTCGTAACATATGTGTGCCTTGCGTTTGGTACTGAAAACGTTCAAACTCCACACACCGTTTTGATGCTTTGTGAATTGTAACTTCAAGATAAATTAAAAAGGGCTCTGGAAAACGTTTTGTTGAATCGAAGGCTTTTCTGATAAAAAGCTCGAGTCCACAAAGAAGCTTTGATTGGCCGGCGAAGGGCACCGAAGTTGAAGAAAGATCATTCTTAGTAAAGATAAAGTCTACAAGACCAAAAGAAACTGCTCTTAAGTGCTAAATCAAATCCTTAGAGACTGAAAAGACTAGAAAGCAACCATTTTTTAGAAATATCAACTCTGATACCAGCTTATGACGAGCAATTTTCTTTTCCTAAATAATTTTAATCTTGACTATCTGGTGTTTACGTGAACAAAATATTATAAACGTCTGAAACTAGGGTACAAAGCATTATTTAGGGTGAATGTCGCAACTCCCTTGGGACAACAACGAAATAACAATAGATGTTTGTTGTCTTTGTTATTATAATCCTAGCTAGCTAGCTAATGATAATGATGTCAGCGAGTTAATATTACTAATTGGAGCGTTGCAACACAAGAAGTTTTACGAATGCTAATGACACGTGCATGTTTTACTTTTCTTTCGTAAAGAGATGTTTGGATCTAATACGCTCCATTACGATCTCTTTCATTTTCGAAACACGCTGCTTTTTTGCTTTTCACATAACGAAAACGAGCAAGTTAGAGAATCGAACCGTTTCATCTTTTAGATAATCCTTTTGTAGAAACTGGGTGCGTATTCAGAGCAAGCGATGCGAACTGCAGCAGCACCATTTATCGTTATGGTGACGCATATTCTCCTTTTCAGCCCTGTTGTGTCTTGGATGAGGCGATATACAAAGGAAATTACACGGAATCTACATGCCCTCAATCATGCAACATCCACGATTGAACTTCTAAATCTTATTAACGTTCACGGAAATTACAACAGGCGTTTGTCGAATGCGAACAGATCAGAAACACCTTAATTTAACGAAGGATGCCTTTCGCCTTCCCCTGGAAGCAATAATCTTCACGGATAAATTAAATCGAAACTCACTAAGTAAACTTAATATTTGTCGGTGAGAAGATAAATCGGGTGGAAAATGGACACCTAAGCGAAATTTCGCATAACCTGCTTTCTGATACACACTCGATTGCGTTCTATTCCTTCCTATACAATCTTGGTGTTCGAGTAATATTGTAAAAATAATGAAATGGAAAAAGAAATAGGCGCTCCCTTATTTTTATTTCATTATTATTTTATGATTCATTTTCAAACAAAAGGATCTTTAATTTTTATACTTTTTTTATAGTTGGGAGATTATTAATTTACCATAAACTTTTCTTAATAGTTAAGGATCTTTCGTTCAATAATGGAGGAATTACACAAATTTAAACTTAAAGAACGAAACCTCATCAAATAATATTGTCGGCTACGCATGTTTTTTGCATGTATGTCATTAACTTGTTTTCACTTTGTATTGTACGTAAGAAATATTTTTGTTATAGTATAATTTTAAACTTTACAAATAAAAGTTTCTGAACGTCTCTCCCAATAAAATGTATCAGTTACTTTAATAATCACAAAAAGGCGTTCAAAACAAATGCTTTAAATATATTGTAAAGTAGTCTTGTTACAGATAATTTATATTAGAATGATTTAAACTTAAGTTGCTTTTTTTCTTAGCCCGGCTAGTCTAAAGGGTGGCCTTCAGCGTGTGATAAGAAGATTATAGATACAGTAAAAAATATTTAGAAAACAAAACAGATATTTAAACAATAATAGAGCACCCGTGTTGTTATTAAAAAACACAAAAGTTTCCTTATTCTATTATACCTAAATCATAATCCGTTCCATTATCTTAAAATTAAAAAAATCACATCATTCCAACAACCTCCTCCATCACCACCACCAATACAAACATGAAGCTCTACAATAGTCGCCAACACCATCACCATTAATCGCCACCACCAAGACTGGCCGTTCTGGAATTCGTCGCTTTAGGGACCAGCCTTCATTACCCACGGGCTCCAGCATATCTACAACCGTCGCGACTCCAACTCTACAAGATTCCATACACCAACACAGAGCCACCTCCAAGCGCTTCCTGTCAACGCCGCTAACTAATTCAACGTACTTTTATCATCTCTACGATCTTTAACTTCCAAACCAGAGGAGTGTGAAGTTCACTCATCAACACTATTTTGTTCTAGGCTAGAGAAAAGCCTCGCGGCTTCTACAGCACCCTTAGATGATTAACGTGTAGATCTAAATGATGTACTCGCCACAACTTAAACGCCGAAGATGGGATGAATTCACACATAATTTATCCTATCTGAAATAGGTACTTAATAAAAGTCCTCGGCGATTTTTCTATAAATGTGGGCGCCAGAAGCCAGGTTAAAGGTCAACTCGTTAGCAGATGTGGCCTCGCACCAACGAACACTCTGTATATATAAGACACGCTATAATAGCAGTGCCACTCTATTCAAACTCTTTTTAACCTTACCCATGGAGATTATGCTGACTTGCTTTCGATGCTTTTACTTAAACAAAGTCACAACAAAGTGCACCGTAAAACTTACCCAAGATGGTTAGAACCCGTGATCACTCCAAGTCGTGCTATAATTTTACTAAAGACGAAACCAAAAACGGCTGAATTCACAAGCTTGCACTGATCCAATACTTTTTTTTGATGGAAAATAAAAACGATAAGAACAATAAAAAAGATAATATATATAGAAAACTCTAAATTGGTCAAACAAATGAATGTATAAAAATCAAAATTATAAATTTTACAAACTTCAAATAACAGATAAAAGAACAAAATTACAGAATTTTGCCTTATTGATCTAATAAAAAATGTTACTATGAATCTAAACTCATTAGCTTTAGGCGCCCATTATTACAATGGCTACCTATAAAACTGTTAATATGGTTGACTTTATTTTATAACATAGACAGAATAAATAGTAAATAAACCTACTGATACCTTATGAAGTTATTAGTAGCAGTTGATTACCAACCAAACTGAACAGAAGTCTCAATACCAAGACTGGACTTTTGATTTACAAAACTCAGCGGCTTTCGAAATGGTCAATGATCCGTCATGCGTCAGAAAGCAGCGCCCGCAGGAATGTACTGTGTTAATACTTAAAACTTGTTTAAACAATACGACATTGAGGCACGCTTTAACACATAATTTCACATAAGCGTAGAACGTTCAATACTATCAAACTACGTCTTTTAAACAAAATGTTAAATTTATTAACAAATTTCCGAAGACCAAGGAGGTTTGATACTTTCAGAATAAAATCACTATTAATGAGGAGGTTCTGATAATTAACATCAGAGTTTTGTATTCTTCACGATTCTAAGCTAGTCACAATATATGGAGTAGCAGAAATGATAGTCAACAAAGTGTATTGTCAAAATTGTCCTGTGAAGACAACTGTCTGCAAACCTCACGGAACCCTTTTCCGATGAGGTTTCCATAAACAAATCAAGAATTTTCAATGCCAAAATATAATAACGAATTCCTAAATATCAAACTGAAGCTTACGCTAATAAACTCGTTAACCTTCATGACACTCTGCGCGTCTGAAGCACGCCGCTCCCGCTCAAACTGAACTACGTCCCGCCAGGTGCGGTTAAGAACATGCCGAATAGAGGTGTACAAGACAGATTGTCGTCGTCATCGTGATTGCCGCCGGAGGCGGCGGCGGCTCCTTAGAGGAGTTAACCTCTCTTAAGCCTGGTGGCGGTTGATTGTTGGATAGAACTTTCGTTGATTCGCGTCTTTTGTTGGTTGACTCGTCTTGGTGGTGTCTGGCGGCCGGCTTCCGTGTTGGTGGATGTTGATGTCCCTAGCCAGATGGGAACAGGGAAGTCGGTAGGAAATTAGGAATTCGTAATAAGGAATAAGGAAAAGGGTAAGGGGTAAAGAGTAAAAACGCTTGCTTTCAGAATCACCCCCCGCGGATCGGCTGCGGGGGGGGGGGGAGAGAGGAATAGGGATTGGTTGGGTTGGTTGGTTGGCGGAAAAAAAGGCGCGCGCGTTGTAGCGGACGGGCGGCGAATTTCCGAGAACGGTGAATTGGGTACCTTGAGGAGCCTCGGGCTCAAGGACTTGGGTGGGAAGGGAAGTTGGTTATCGCGGCCCCGGTAGCTACCAGGGGCCGTTCGGAAGAGCCTGAGATAAGTGGTGGTGTTGTCCGGGCCTACGCACCCCTACGCAGGCACCGGGTTGGTGGTGGAGCGGCCGTTGATACATCTGCTGCACCGGGTTGGAAGGAAGTTGGCGGTCGCAGCCCTCAAGCCCCCAATTCTTGAGAGCCGACGGTCGATTGGAGTGATGCAGCAGTACAACCTCAAGTTGCCCCGTTGGAGGTGGAGTGGGCCAGGCCTGTGCCCCCCAAGCACAGACTCTGGAGGGGAGGATAGGGTTGGTGTTCTCGTACTATTCGACGCCGATGCACTACACACGCACTGGAGACCGGGTCGACTGCCTCGCTTCGCACTCGAGGCCGGACCGTGCAAGACAGATCTAAAAAGAAACATAAATAAATACAAGGCATTTCCCATATACAATGAAAAATTTACGCAAGAATTATCTTAGGTTGAAGCGGACTTAGCCTAAGATTATTATCTCAGACGTGGTTCTAGAAAGCACACGTGTGGAATACAATAAACAATATACAGGCGGAATTAAAAAGAATGTTCTCAACAAAATCACATCAAAATTAACAAAAGATTTCACTTGGTAATAAGATTTTTAAAAAATGCTTGCGATAAAAAGATTTAATAAACCAAACTGGATATTTTCACAAAGAGTTTTATAGACGAAACCAAATATATTTGCGATTCCAATGGGATACCTTAGAATTTTAAGATAACATATGTCATCGCTAAAAAAAATTGATTTAAATAAGTTTGGATATATTTCTTAGCATGGTGAGTTGTACCCATATGTAGAATTAAGCAGATGTCTTTTCAAGTCCGTGATCAAAACAGAATTAACTTTTAAGGCAACTCTGGAAGCAGATGTCGAAATGTAGATATTCTAGATAGACGGAACTTTTATTTCCTGGGCTGTTTAACAATAATTCTTTTTTAAAACTGTTCGCCTTAAGATTATGCGCCTGGCTACAAGATGATAAAGCCAAAATTAAAATTCTAGAGAATTTTATTTACAGACCAATAAAGCTAAGAAAACAAACAAAAAAAATATCTAGTCGTTTATTTATTTTACTCGCAAAGGTGCAAGAGAGATAATTAATCAAATCATGAAGAAATTTTAATTTAGAAACTGTAACTCTACTCTGCTGACATAACCGCATCCAGATTTACTAACCAGATCCTCAGACTAAACAAGATTTAACAGAAATCTGCCCGTTAACAGCTGTTAAAATTTTACTGTCCTGCAATGAGAAAAATAAACATACATACGTATATATAAATAGAAAAGTTTGTCAACCCTAAATTGATTTCAAAAATTAATACAAAATTAATCAACCTCATAGTGTGAACTTATCACTATTTGAAAAAACCTGTCCAATAAGAGAAAACTAATAAGAAATACAAGAATACACCAAAAGCACAGATTAAATAGCACATGTAACGGAAGCAAAAGTGAACGTTACAATATACTAATTAATGAAGTAGAGATGTAACATTCATTTTGATTTATTACTTTAAATATATTCGGTTTTTTATATATATATCTGCTAATCATGTCTAATATTTTGGTTATTAACTCAAGGATAAATCATATTATTGAAATTAAAAAATTGCGTTTCTTGTAAAATTGACTAATAATAACTTAGTAGTTCCGTTACTGACTAATGAAGATTCTTATTTACCATTGTCAGAAAAGAAGTTTTTTAAAGCGATTGGGAATGACTGAAGCTACAAATTTTTCGTTAAAAGAATACAAAATTTGTGTTCCTACTTATAAATTGAAAATATTTGACTCACACATTTTATATGAAATATAATCAAGTGCTTTCCTAGGTAAAGTACATGTTGTTGCAATTATTTGAACTTCTTGAAATTGCTTTCCAGAGTAGAATAAACAATAAATCATCTATTAACAAACTCCTATTCGATTACGTTAAAAAACAAGGCCTAGAACTACAGGTAAACAATTTGTTTAAACAAGCATTCCACAAGTGTTCAAAGAATGTTGCTATAGGTACAGTCTCTTTTTTACAAAAAAAAAGATAAACCAGTTTATTAACTTTTGAAGATCCGTTAAATTATCTAATTTACAACAAAGATCATTTATTTTTCGTAGCGAATACCTGAAGAGAATTTAACACGTGAACTAACCAATCAATATCCTGCTATTCAACTTTTCCAGCAATCATTCACACATCCTTTAGCTCTCAAAGCTACTACCTGATCTATCTGCGCAAAAGTGCTGAATTTAGATTTTTGGCTAATGCGGATCAGATACTGCATGTACGTTATAAACAAATTTTTTTTCATCGCTTAAATTTTTTTTAAAATGACATCAACTCATATATTTAGATGAGTATAAGAAAATTTTATTATTTGTTTGTTATCATTATTATAATTTTCTAAGTGCACGTGAGTACTATTTCTAGAAAATTTTTCTTCAAATATTACATTAAATCGATGGGCAAATGTTTCAATGTGGACACCAATTCGATCTATTTTATAAATAAGTCGTGTTTCGGATTTATTCTAAATTATATCCGTCTAATAGATCTAGTTAGAAAGCGTTAAAATGTTGGAAACTTGATAGATTCCAAATTAATTCTAGATCTGAAATCCGAACCGATGCGAATGAACAACACTACTGCGTAACTTCTCGCTCAGATTTTGCAATGTTTTGTCTTCTCCTCTTACACGCGATAACCCAAGATACATTACAAAAAAAGTTTAATAATTTTCGACAATTCGTCTCCTACTCACGAGGTAGACTATTTAATTGACACCAACGGTCACTAATTTTCCCCAGTACATACCCGAAGAGAATTCAATACGTGAGCTAATCTACTAATACCTCGCGTTCCAACTTGGTTTCATCAGCAATCCCCCATATACTTTTTTGCACACACACACTGTCTGGTCTTTTCCACAACATTTGGGAGAACTCGGAATATTAATCCGCCATTACTCGCGTGAGTGTAACGTTGTAATGCATATAGCTTTTATCTAGCAAACCTTTTTGTATGAACAAAAATTCAAACAAACGTAATAGATTTATTTCTAGAAAATGGTTACAAAACAGCTTACAGCTTAATAATTACGATATGATTAATCTTGATCTCCGTCTTTTTTTCTACACAACGGAAACATATATTTGTTGTTACTGTTGTATGCTCTTTACATACTGCAGTAGAACATTTGTCACAGCGATGCTTCGTAAATCGATTTTTTCGCGCTTGACAATATCCACATCTAATCTTAGTACGAGGGTGGTCTAAAACGTTTCCGACCTCAACGTGAAGATGGCAGCACTCGTAAATAAAAGCTACTGAATTTCGTTGTTCATCTGTTGACAGTTACTCACCAAAGCTTCAACCACTTTGGACGCGCAGTTTTTATGTAACAGTCGTTTGAGTGAGTTGATGTGAGTTTTTTTGTGAAAATGGACAAAATCGAGTATCGAGCTGTCATTAAATATTTGTTTTTGAAAGGCAATACGCCTTCGCAAATAAAAGATGAGTTGGGTTCTGTGTATGGGGACTCTGCACCAACATTTACCACAGTGAAATTTTGGGCTGCTGAATTTAAACGTGGCCGTAAGAGATTTGGAGACGATGAACGTTCGGGACGTCCAAAAACTGCAACTACCGACGAAAACATCGCCAAAGTTCACCAAATGGTGCTAGACGACCGCCGAATTAAAGTAAGAGAGATAGCAGAGGTTATGAACATGTCAAAAGAACGTGTTTGTCACATATTAAATCAACATTTAGGCATGAGAAAGCTGTCCGCGCGTTTAGGCGAAATAAATCTCAGTTTTGGCGCCGATTAATTACTGTAGATGAAACTTGGATACACCATTATACGCCCGAAACAAAATTACAGTCCAAACAGTGGACTGCAAAGGGGGAACCGGCTCCAAAAAAAGCAAAAACTGTTTCTTCGGCTGGGAAAGTGATGGCGACTGTTTTTTGGGATAGTCATGGAGTTATTTTAATCGATTATCTTCAGAAAGGAAAAACCATTACAGGAGCATACTATGCATCGTTACTTGACAAGCTGAAGGCAGAACTTGCGAAAAAACGGCCACATTTGCAGAAAAAGAAAATCCTGTTTCACCAAGACAACGCACCGTCTCACACCTCAGCGGTTGCCATGGCGAAAATCCACGAATTACGGTTTGAACTGCTTGACCATCCGCCTTACTCACCAGATCTAGCCCCAAGCGACTTCTTTTTGTTCCCTCATCTAAAAATTGCGCTCGGAGGACAAAGATTTTCGTCAAATGAAGAGGCAATCACCTTCGTAAACAATTATTTTGCAGAGAAAAATGCTGAGTACTATTTGGACGGGTTACAGAGATGGGAGCATCGCTGGGAGAAGTGTGTAGAGTTACAAGGAGGCTATGTTGAAAAATAAAAAAAAATGTCTTGTATCTTTATTAGGTCGGAAACTTTTCAGACCACCCTCGTAACTACGTCTTGTTGGACTATTCGATAAGAGTGGGTTTCTATACTAGCAATACTGCCGATTGCCTGGTGAAGCGTAAATGACTGTGTACCAATACACGCCCGCTTAGCTTGAGTTAGCTGTTTTGCTAAAGTTTTTGTAAACTCTCTTCTGGATCAAATTGTATTGGATTTAAACATTACCTGACTATTTATTGTGGCTATATTTGAAAGACTGCGGTTGCTAATTCTAGTTACCGAATACTCAGACTTCATCTTGTTCACAATATCTACTTCACCTTTTGTCAGATTGTAGAGGAAAGAACTTTTGGCTTGCTAGCTTCTGAACGAGAATCAATATCGTCATTCTCATGTAGTGTAGAAAGCATAAGGACATCTGCATTCCTTTTCTGAACATAGGATACGAGAATATTGTTTGGATCTTCTTTAAAGTCAAGAATAGTGCTTTTTACTTGAAACAATTGAGGTGAAAATAGAGCTTTATTCTTTAAAGTACCCGCCATAGTAAGTTTAAGATTAGTATATAAAACATTGGACAGAGGAACTAAAGTAAAATAATTATTTATTGTTACATTTTTACCAGATTTATCAGTTATTTTTATCAAACGCTTTACCACGCTGTTGGTTCCATTAGTTAATAGTTTGAACGAACCCTCTGGTTGTTGTCCGGGATATATCGTCATATTATGGACGTAAAGCATTCTGGCATCAACAAGTGTTTATATTCTTATACCGTACTTTGGCGGCTTACTGGTTATGTAGTGGCTAAATCGATATGTATCGCAAAAACCCTCCAAGATTTCGTCTACCGTGACACATTAGCCTATCATTTAATTTGCAAAACGTTTCTTTAAAAATGTATCAAAAATCATTGGAATTGGTGCTAAATTATCCTGATCTGAATTTTCTTTTCTAAAATTGAAGTCGTCAAACCGTATCGTTTGGACCAGGGCGTGAAAACGCTTTCTGGACATTGTTGCTTGGGAATAATCAGCAGCTGTTCTATCAGTACTCAGTTGCTCAACTGTATTAAGATGATGAGCTAAACAAAAAAGTTTTGTGAATGCTATAACTTTTTGTATATTTATTTGTAGACAGTCTCTGTACGTTGGTAAGATGCTATAATTTCATTTAATTTTAGGCTTGTATACTCTACTGCCCTTTCAATTATTTTATCAGAAAAAAAAAGCTTTCAGCCTTCCAGTAGTTGAGTATGCTTTCTGCATTTTTAACTATCGCTTCCTCTTCTAAACGTTTTTTTATCAAATTTTATGGGCGTGTTTTTGTGGGAAGTTTGTTTGATTTAAGTTTTAGCCATATTATACCTTCTTTTCCAATGAACTCTGGAACAACACGGGATTCATTACAGCGCAAATGAGTATGTCTTGGCGTAAACTTGGTTGATCATCATCATCAATACCTTATTGTTCAGTATCTGTGTTATGTTGAAAATGTTCTAAAGAAGCATCGTTAAGATCAAAACCGAATATGCAATTTCTACATCAAAAGGACAGTCCTGAAACTATTTCAACAACTGTTATTGGATTTCTTCATCCATTTGTAAACTACAAAAGTACCTACATGCATGCCTTTTTATGAAAATAAAAGAGAAATACCCCGACCTACCGGAAATATTATAGTTTCAAATACCTTAATTCGATCATTACGAAAACACTAGCATCGCTAGATTTTTTTTAACATAACCAGCATGATCGCATGTTAGATTATTACTAAGTGTCAAGTCTTTGAAGACAATGTCCCCTGCAATCACCTCCTAAATACCAATACGATATGGAGCAAGGTCTACCCGAGACATTCCTAGTTTATCATAAAATTTACATCAAGATTTAAAAACAAACTCTGTAACTCACTAAAAAATAGTTTGATTTTATCTGCCGGGTTAATAAAAAATCTTCTATGTAAACATCAAGTGATGTTGGAAAATAATTATTACGGCAGAGAACTAAAATTACATGTTTTACCAATTTTAACTTGCCAAATGGCAAATTAATCATAGAAGAATATAGCGAATGTTACTAAAATAGTTGGTTCAAAGACTTGAACTCGCGTCTTCACGGTATTGGATGTTTGCTTTGAGGTCAAACCGTATAGAATTTGACATCTTTTGGTTCTACAAGATTTCCCACTATCTCTAGATTCAAGACTGCTGTGTAGTAAAAAATCATTATTTTAGAGGTCTTCAGCGGTTGACAACTCGCCTCTCTTGGATGTTGTTTGATTCTGAATTAAATATTTGATCAATATTCTGAAATGTATGCTTCTGCAGACTTTGCTTTTTACTTGCTTTTTAAATAGAGAGCAATAATGAAGGATCATGCTAAATTGCATCCCAT
>VTPC01003895.1:6694-32276 GCA_011009095.1 Ignelater luminosus
AGTTTTCTCTGAAAGAGATATAACTCCAGTATGTCACATCCTACCAAATGCATGTGATACGTCTAAAAAAACTACAGGGCAGTATTTTCTTTTTTCGAATGCATGTTCAATCGATGGTTGAATGTTTATTCCTGAATAAATTAAAAGTCAGGAATGTCAATTAGCGGTTTGAGTCGAATTTCCAAATTATTTTTCAAACAACCTAGATATTGTTTTGATATAATTTTGATACAACTTGCGTTTCTGGTATTTGAGATACATCTATCTACATTGTTAGTTGGCAGAAATATTTCTGGTTTTTGAGCTTTTTGGTTAAGCCCATTTGCGTTCCAAGTCATTATGCAAGAAACGAGTTATGCATTATTGTAATTTATTATTACACCCTTAGTTCGTTTCGAGGTTCTCTTTGAAAATATATAAAATTGTCATGAATGAAAGTGGCTTCATTTTTAAATATTTTCATTTCGCACGTTTTATGACACTTGACTATTGTGTACCCATGGGTGTAAAGGGTAAACTTTAAAGAGGAAATTGTTGGAAAATTTAGAAAATGAATTTAGTAAATTCGATTTAAACCTTATATGCTCCTTTCCCCAAAACAAGGGCCAGGGATTTTTTGAGAACTCCAGCAACATCAGTACCTGCCGAAAGAATATATTCAAAAGCTGCATTAACAATTTCCAAATCAGGAAATAGATTGTTGGAACACTCAACTAAATGTTTGATGTGCTTAAATTCCTGTTTACTAAACCCAGACCTGGAACTTCCTGTCCTGATTTACAAGTAGGAAGTTTATGTGATTATCGCTCTGTAAATAAACCAAATATTTGCCAGAACTATCAAATTAAAATCATAAGACAAAAGGCAAACAGTTAAATAAAAGTGAAATGTTTCTGTCCACAAGATTTTGTTATAAAATTCAAAAGGTAAGAAAGAAATTTTAAATAAACAGTAATACTCGGTCGTAGCAAATGAAGGTCAACCGCTGTCAACAGGCTGAATAGAGCGGGCGAACTTTATCGCTTATGATAACAGCCAAATATAAATACACACATAAAGCAGAGTCGGACTAAAAAATAATTATATAAATCAGACAATATACACATCTTACATCACTGGGAAGGGAAAACCCTCCGAACGGTTGAAGTAGAGCGATCTTCTAGCGCTAGCGCTGAAGACAATAGGGATAAGTCAGAAAGGAGAGATATAAGACACCAGATGAACAGTGAAGAAGAAGAAAAAGGACGCAAGAGAAACAAATCAAACCATAATAGTTCCGTAGAGGCGGAGAGACAAATCTTTCAAAACCAAGAACACCAACTAAGCAAGAAATCAGGAAAATCACAGACATGGACGAGATAAATAAAATGCTGAAAGAATTAACAAATAAATTTAAGGGAGACATAGCAGAGATTAAAAAGGAAATAAACGCAATGAAGAATAACTTGAAAGGCATCAGAGAAACCATAAAACAAAACAAAGAAGAATTAAGAAAGTTAAAAGAAGAAATGGATATGTTAAAGAAGAAGCTACTAGTAGACACGAAGAGGAAAGTTGAGAAAAACTGGAAAAAAGGAAAATTACGCAACAATCTGATAAGAAGGATGAAGATGGATACGAAGAATAAAGAAATATTAAGAGAAACTGTGCAAAATATGGTGGAAAAAGTACTTAACCTGAAAGTGTAAATTAGAAAGTGTAGTTAAGGTGGGAAACAACAGATGCATAACAGAAATGAAAAAATAGGAGGACAAGCTTAAGATACTACAAGAAAAAGATAAACTCAAGAACACAAGAGAAGGAGAAGAAATATACATAGAGTCGGCGATTACATTGAAAGAAAGAAATATACAAAAACAATAAGAGACACTGCAAAAGAAGAAAGAAACGAAGGAGTGGCATTCAGGGTACGATACTATAAATTAGAAATAGATGGCAGAAGAATGAATTGGGACGATAAGGAAAACAAAACTCCAAAAAAGTAACTAATAAACTAGAGGGGGATGAAATGGCAACGGACACGGCAAAGGAAAAGAAACACGAATCACTAAAAGATGCAAGTAAAGGTAGTACGAAACACAAAAGAAGAAAAGAATAAAAAAAAGGACTAAAGAAATCGAAACATGGAATGTAAGAACGTTGATAGAAGCAGGAAAGATGCAAGAACTGACCAATGAATTAGAAGGATATAAACTCTTAAGTCGAGAGAATACGAGAAATCAAGTAGGCAGGAGCAGAAAAACAAAGACGAGAAGTCACAGCTTCCATGGTGAGAGGAGAACTAAGACAAAAAGTGACAGAATTTAAAGTGACATGTGAAAGAAGGATACAATGTAAACCGAGAACGGTATCCGTAATAAATGTATATGCACCGACGAAAACCAGCGATGACACAATGAAACAGTAACATATTAGAAGAAACAGTAGAAAGAAGGTCAAGAGAGGATATATAAATAATAATGGAAAACTTCAACGCACAAATAGGTAAAGAATGCAGTTTTCAGGAAATGGCAAGAATATATACAGTACATGATAACAGAAATAATAATGGGGAAATGCTTTGTAATTTGGCGGCGCTAAAACTGAAGCAGCACGAAATATGAGCAGAAGGATATACAAAAAATAACGCGGATGAGACCTCGAAGTCTAGAGGGAAATCTAATAGGCCATATCTTGATAAAAGAAACACATAGACAGACAATAAATGATGTAAGATCTTATAAAAGAGCAAACATTGAGTCAGATCATATTCTAGTCATAGCCAACTGCAAAATAAAAACAACGACAACAGAGAGAAAGAAAACACAGAAAAAATAGAACGTGAACAAACTGGAGAAAAAAGAAACGTAAACAAAACATGAAAAGGAACGGGCAAAGAAAATTCAGTTTGAAGAACAAAAAATGAGGGATAATGAGACAAAATACAGCAAATAACAAACTAAGCAGTGGAGAAATAAATCGGTAAGAAAAGAAACAAAGGCTGTAGGCAAGCAACAGAAAACAAAAACATATCAAGATTAAAATGGCTAGGGACTGGCAGGGAAGAAGAACGCGAAATATAACATAGAAAAAAGAAGAAAAACAAAAAGATTGTGCAAAGTGAAGAAGGAAAATAAAATAAAAGAAGTTAAAGAAAAGAAAGACAACAACCACGTGATATATCAAAGAAGAGACATGGAGAAAATATTTTGAAGACTTGTACAAAGAGGGGGAGATAAGATAATAAGGAGACATAACATGGGAGACAGAGGGAGTAGATGAATTCGAGAAACCTACATATACAGAAATAACAGAAAATATTAAGAAACTAAAAAATGGAAAAGCATCGGGATGTGATAATATGTATACGAGGGGGTACCCAAACGTAACCGGAACAGCGCTAGGCAAACATCGAGCAACTCGTTCCAAGTTCAGTGCACTCGATTGCATAACCTGGGAAGATTGTGTCTGGTCACAGTCAATTTTGTTGTTAAAACCATTTTCCCTTGCTTCTCATTTTTCCCAGGTCAGACTGCTAATCAGGCTTTCTATTTGGAGGTGCTGAGAAGATTGCGTAATTTGTTGCAGACGGGGTACTAGTTTTTCCACCATGGCAATGCACCTGCTCACGCAGCCATCTCGATGCGCCAGCTCTTGGCACAAAACGGCATGATTCCATTATCCCACGCCCATTACTCACCTAACCACGCTCCGTGCGACTATTTTTGTTTCCGCAAATAAAGAGGGACATGAAAGGTCAGCGGTTTGACAACGTGGAAGGAGTGAAGAGAAAAACGAAGGAGCTGGTGGTTATTACAACAGAGCAGTTTGAGAAATGTTTCCAAAAAACTTAATCCCCGAGAATCGTGGTTTCAATTTTCCTGCAAACATTAGGATTGGTGGCGTCAAAAGGTCTTTTCGGTGGATTCACGACCCCAACGAAACTAATTAGACCAGTATTTTACCTTAAGATATGAAACAGCATCATCTGGTCAAAAATCTTATCACACCTCAATGCTCTAATTTTACAATATTCATTTTTCGACGATGAACACTTAATAAGCTTTATTTGTTAAATATTTACTAGGTACGTATGGCAACACTGTAAAAAATAATTTGACAGCTTTTCCATGAGTAAAGTTGTATTATATTGTGTTCTGAATAAAAAGCTGTTCATTTTATTAGTGAAGTGTTTCTTTAATAGTTCCATAAAATTATTAGTAGAGTAATGCCATGGGTAGCTGAAGCATAAAATCTAACAAAATTCTTTTCAATTCAAGTCACAATTGACAAATAAGTAAAAAATGTTGTCACTTTATGACAATAAAAGCGAAAAAGTGTCAGACGTTTCTAATTTCTCTCATATGAATGGTTCCAAATCTTTTTTGAAGTTACAACCTCCTTGATGGTGTTTGGAAAGACGATAAGACATTTTTTAATATCAAATCAATTCATACTCTTTGAACAGATCTGCCCTTTCAACATACGCCAATTTATAGACGAGTGCTTTCGTTTTTTTTTTGTCGCTACTTCCAGAAGCTTGCAGCGCAAACTCGCGTCTCGTTGAGCAACCTCAACAAAAGAAAGGTGATTTTATTTAAACACACTAACAAGATTAAAAAGAGAAATCACATCCGTTCAAAACTCCGAAGCAGTCGCCTGTAGCCTATCTTGTTTGATAGCTAGACTTCCACAAGCGCATGTCATCAAACTTATAAAAACTTTTTTATGGGAAATAATTTCTCTGCTTGGGAACTGTAGCGCCTTTATTCAGCAGAACCGACCGTCTACTTTGGATATTCTGCAAACACTTATCCGACTGCTGGTGCTGCAATGGAGACCCAATACAAAGTTAGAATGTCCTCCCATTATCCTTTTTGTATACGCCACAACCTGCCCTTAAATCTGTAACGGATAAGAAAACAGAAAATATTAAAAATAGCTTTGTAAGGCTAAAGTAGCACGCCAATGTATCCGACCTACAAAGAACCCTTTAGTTCCAATCTAAGAATTTCCTATCTTGAAGTCCTTAAAAACTTCGCGATATTACAAATTCCAACAAGATTCTCCCAAGGTTTTGTATTTCTTGTGACGTCTTCTTTTTATAGGCGAAGGGAATCACCGGAATAATTCCAAACAAATACCGGACAATTAAATAAAAGATGTTCTCTTATAGAAAAATTCTAATATTTTTAATACCAGGCAGTAATTTTCCAAAAAGTTTCAATTTTACCTACAGATTTTTCAAGGGAATTTACCAAAACTTTACACAAAACAAACTAACAATAAAAAGCAACCATTCCCTTTGATATTTGCCAACTGAATAATGAATTTTATATCGCAAGAAACACAATACAATAATGACAAAAAATATATCTCGCGTAGGAATTTAAATGGATACAAACTGATCCAAGTTACTCAAACTTTTGAATAACTAAGTAACAAATACAAAAGCAAACTTGTAAAATTCACTGTTTAATTAAGAAACTACGTGTAATTGTAGTTATTACAAAAAATTCTGATTGTTCACTACAGAGTTGTTGAAGAAATAATTGCCGAGCAAATGCAATTAATTGCCTTAAAAGGGCCTTAGTGTACAAATTCCAATTTATCCTGGAAGACCACATCCATGGAAAATTACGATGTTACGCAATCAAATCATTTCCAACCTTGAAATCCTCAAAGGATTAGTTTAGATTGGATATTCGTTTCCATAAGGGAAAAATAGGAATTTTACAGTGAAATCTCAATCAAAGCTTCCATTATCTGAGACTGTCTTCAAAGACAGTGTAGTTCCTTTTTTGTGGTTTCTAGTAATAGAAAATATTTGAACAAACCCGACAAGAGAAAGATTTGTACATACAAGCGTATTGTCGCTCATTAAGATCGAAGTAAGTACCAGTCTGATGAAAATCCAAATAGCTTTGCTTCTCTTATCTTTCGCTTTTAGTTTCAGGCTTAAGTAAGCAAGAGTATCATTTCAGGTGCCATATGTATCCTAATAGAGGCATTTTTCCACTTTTCTGCAGACAATACTCGGCTGTGAATATTCCGCAATCCTGTCTTATGGTAAACAAATGGTAACACACCACTAACTAAGCAGTAACGATCTATTATGTCTCAAGAGGCACTAACGTTAGATCACCATTTTTTTCCAACATTTTGCACTCTTCTGACCTTTGTTGGTCTTTCTTCACTTTCAAAAATCCAAACTTTTGATTTAATTCTGAGTCAAACTGGTTGCATCTCCAGTTGCGGTGTCAAATGTGCGTTTAGAATTTCCATAGTAGTCAAATTCAAATCTTTCAAGCAATCAACTCGTATGTACTCGTGTACTATTCAATGAGACACAATTTTTTTAACATGGTAAAAATAGTTTCTACCGCTACCTATACAATACCTATAATGTTCTGAATTTCTCGACAAGTTAATTGACGATTATCTGTTTTCAGATTCGGCTCGCCATTCCTACATTCAGAAGAGATTGAAAACATTATAGCCTAAAGGTTTTCCTTTTGACAGATTGCATCGAACTTTTTGGATAAAACTTTTTAAATTCGTGCAAAAGTCACAATGAGTCGCTGTAGTAGTCTGCATGTAAAGTGCAAACTTAATAACGTAGATTGAATTTATTTTATTTCAAAAACTATTTTAACCAGAATCGCATATTGGTACAATAACTGGACTCGGGGGATTCCAAATGCTTGTGTTCTGTGCCAAAGTAAAGAATTTGTCTCCCAGAATATAAAAGAAACTGAAGAATATTTAGTACGTTTGAAAATGTAATAAACTCGAAATGTGAAATTTTTTTTTTCACTAAATTAAAAAACGTCCGCATGTACTTTCATGCATTATAAAACGTAAAAATACGACACTTACCATATGTGGGACTTTATGAAAATCTCCAACATGCATTATCATGTAATACAATACGGAATTTGCTGCGCTTTGCAGGAGACAGGCTATATTGTCCGCTGACATGGCGGAAGTGGATGCCCGCAAAACTATTCCCATTGCGGACGCATTCAGCGGAACAAAGCCACTATATTTGTGAGACCCCAAGACACGAAGAAACGATAACAGGTTTCTCGCATGCAGTAAGTAGTCTACATGACCGATAAATAGAGGATTTATTTTCCCATAATTTTGCTCCTCGAGATTTCCCCGATCGATATTTATTACGTAGAGATTGGTAGTTAAAAAATAGATATGTGCGGAGCGAATAATAATGAACAAAAACGAGAAAAAATTTGGTCGAAACAAATGGCTTTTTCGATGTCAACTTGCGACTGACAGCAGACTCCAACTAGGGTCGCTAATGTGGTGCAGACAGTTAGTCAATGCCTCATGCACGGTCACGGCTGCCCGCGATCCTTCATCTTTATTAACGAGAGGACACAGACCCCGAGTATTTATCACTTTTGCCTACAAAATAAGGAAAAATGTAATCTGATAATTTTAATTAACCATTTAGATGGCACGTTGTTTAGGTCCAAGCGACAAACGAGTAATCAATCAAAACTGATTGCAAACATGAGTAATTCGATATGTTTCAGGAGGAGCAGCGAATGGCAATTCGTTAGCATTTGTGATGTAGCCCATGTAACCAATTAATTCTTTGTTCTCGACTAGCTACGCGTGGTTGTTTGTTTTATTTAGTTCGTTATTCCCAGACATTTCCACGTTTACTCGACTGATGTGTGTTGTTATTAAGCTCTGCTTTCCAGCTGGATTGCGTTAGCAAAAACAGGTCCATTTAAAACGATCAGCCGATACTCGACTGTACCCTTTCTCTTTCGTCATAAAATCCAATTATTTACAAAGATAAATAAATGCCGTTACGTAACTCCTCGATTCTGATTTTCTGTGTAGCAGAAGTTAAGGTGCCGAGGGTTGCCTTTTCTATACCCCGGCGTATAATAAACATGAAATTTGGATACCCTGTAGCAGCAGCGTAATATACGGGGGTGGACCAAGAGGGATCAAGGATGGTCCGATGAATGAGGTGTCGTTTTAATCTGTCAGGCGAGACGTCAAGCAATCTGGGCGCGGACGGGGGCTCTGATTAGCCACACTATCGGGCGCCGGGGATCGGCCGTTACTGCGACTCAAAGTCTTAATTAAATCTCCGAGGAAGGAAGGAAAGCACTCGAATGCCGGGCTCCTAACCTAATTGATTGGCGGACCCGCGATTGGTTCTGCGGCGGACAACACCCGGGTGTCGCGCGACGCGATTGAATGTGACAGACAGTGAAAGATTAAAATCTTCCATTCCCGCGTTCTTGTGTATTTGGACATCCAAGACATCATTGTATCCAATATTTTATGGACGTTTATTTAGAGAAGGATTCGCGTTGAATTCGCTATATTGTACCTACTCACCAGATGAGTCGGATCGATCACGACCCTTATCCCGGATTAGCGGTCTTCCCTTGAGTCGGAATAATGAATTTAGTGTATTACGGCCGCTTTAAATACTTAATGCCTGGCCATAATAGATTCTTATCGATTCCCTACGTGCGTCCGACGGCGTCTTTTTTATGACTTATAAAAAGAAGTGCGTGCGATGTGCGGGTGCGGTGCTTTACGGCGGGCCTGCAACTTATCTAAGTTCGGCGCAGCACATTTCATTTATCTTCTTCACGGTTGACTGGTGCCACTCCGCTCGCCTCATGTCGGTAATATTCCCCTATCACTCTTCTTCATACGTTCCTGCTACCATCTTAACCCCTTATCCCGCCATCTCGATCACACGTCCCTCTATTACCATACTGGGGATGCGACAGTGCGGACATTCGGTGATGACATGCACTTCCTTCGTCGACTGTATTTGCGGAAATCTTCGAGAGAAATCTCCGGAACCATTTCTTTTCAAATGACATCCAGTCCCTTCCCTTTCAGATTTTCCCATTCGAAAAGCTCGTCCGAAACGTGAATGATGAGACACCGACTTCGCACTTTTTGCATTTAGTACCGGTTTGCCGATTCTGCAACCGCTACCGCAAATTGTAAATTTCAATTAGCAAAACTTTCCGTCTCGGAATCGCATTAACTTTATCACTTTGCTTTGTTCAATGATAGTTCTATCGAATGTATTGCACACAAATCTGCTATTATCACGACGCCACTAGCATTCTTAGCATGCGGAATCAAGTTTCTAGCATTTTGTCTCTTACACATTCGAACCAGATGTTCAGAATACTTTACATTAACAATTCGAATTAGTAACGAGCAGTTAGATATAAAAAGCTACTGATGGTAGACGTGATCTGGATCGTAGACTTTATTCCGAAAATGGGTTTCTGCTAACCCGCGCGTTTGCGGCTAACAGGGGAACTTAATCGTGATAAAAACTCTAAACTCGGTTTCCTGAGCCACTCACTTGCAGTTTAGAACAAGATAATTAAAATATACTTAACTGCTCCACAAAAACTTTTTAGCCTCTCTGATGGAATTTTAACGAATTTTGGCAATTACGCAACTAACGTCGACTTTAATCGAATTAATCGTGTTGCAGGTTTTAGGAATTATTACGCAATACAGTTAATTATTATAAAAGATTTCACTTAGTAAATGGGATGGTAATTAAGAACGCTTAGATTTTCACTGGACCGAACCGGCGTTATTCATTTGAAATAAATAGAATCAAGAGATTTCTTAATTAAACATAAATGTTAAAAGTTTGCACCGGTCGACAGTAAGACTATTAAAAATTTTAATTATGCCGAGAAACATTATTCATGATTTTAAGTAGTTTTATCAGATTGCAGTGCCACTGCCGTTATTATTTCGACCTGACGGAACTTCTTTAGTAGTCGGGAATTTTTTCCTTCTGCTAATGTAAGTAGATGAACGCTTGCTTAAAGGTAATCTTATTTTAGTTGGCTGGGAGGAAATCTACGAGAATTAAATTAATTTATAAACGGTTTGCTTTCAAAGTGAATAGTGTGTTGGGGGTTTTTTCGTCCTGTCATGCATTTACGGAAGAGGGTTGTTATGAACGATAGCTGCGTCAACTTCCCCAGGAAATGTTTTAAGTAGACATTTATTTTCCTCGCTGAAAGGAGGATTTACAGTAAAAATTGTAAATTTTCTCTATCGTTCATTTAATCGGTTTTTCTTTCAAGTGGAGATATCGGCGTAAAATGAAATAAGACAAGGGATATTAAAAAATATAAAGATTAGAATTTAGTAATGGAATTACTGATAATCTTCAATTTTAGAAATTATGTAATCAAGAAAGTGCATTGGTCGTGATGTTGCTGATAACATAGGCGCAACTATTTATTCCTTTCAAGCAACTGATATGTCAAAACAAATTCATATCAAGATGATAACAGTCACTATAACCTCAGTAATAAACTATTAAGTTAATCTTTCTGAAATTTCAACAGGACCATCTAACAGAACATTTTGCTTAAAAGTACTTGCCACATTTGCAGAGTCTATTAAATCATTATCTATAGATTTTTTATAATATTATTTTACAGAATCAAAATATCATTAGAACTAAGGGGAAACTACTCTACAAACTTTTCTGTACTGTTCAGATTGATTTGTACCTAGATAATTTAAATAATAAGAATCTTCTAATGAAATACTAAAAGGCCGAAGAATTGGAACGCACAATGTAAAAAACATTAGAAGTATTATAAGAATCAAGTAGTATTGTCAATACTTAAATGAAGAAAAACAAGTATGCGGTAGGAGACTTTAAAGCCAATTTAGAACGAGAACGTGCTGAGAAAATAGCAGGTCATTTGGGACTTGGCGGATAAAACATGAAGAGAGAATAAAGCAAGTTCTGTAGTAACAAGTAATAATTGTGGTCTGAAGCATACACATAGAAAACACCAAATAGGCTTAAATCCTAATAATCCATAATTCTTCAAAGCACAATAATTAAGTTAGTGGCATATCCTGGAGCTGATGCTGAATCAGACCATAACCCTCTGAGCAGTTGAAGTTACAATAGCGGCCGAATCAAGGAATGGATAACGCAGAAAATTCTTAGTTTTATAAAAAATCGAAGACTAATAAAGTTGCATAATAACAGTAATCAATAGAAACGCCAGACAAAAAATGGGTAAAGTAAAAAAAAATTATTGTCGATCAGTGCAAGAAAGAAAGTTAAATAAACAGCAAATGGTGTAATCAGGACAACTATGTGACCTATTTATAGAACACAGAAAAAAAAAGAAATAGGGTAGATGACGTCAATCCAATATAAGTAATTTCAAGAACAACACTTACATATGAGATTTAATAATCTGCAACAAAGTGTTGCCTACGTACACGTAGACTTGCCATAAGTTGGACAAGGTGTATAATCAAAAAATTATTGCTACAGACTGTTTGAACTTAAAACTTGTAAACCTAAAAGAACAGTGACGGTTCCAGGCTCATCAGTCTTATGAGTAAAAAGCGAATTTCTAGACACTGGAAATTTAATTCTAAGCAGACCAATCCGAAGATAAAATTTTTATAGAAAGAAATCTATGTCTGCACCCTGAATCCAGTCACACTACAGCTTTCCTTAGAGATTCCGTTGTTTGAAAATAAGCTTCGTCCCTTATTAACCATTTTGGGTTACGTCCTCCAAAGAGCCACCTAGGTTGTACAGACTCATCCTTCGTGCACAGCTAAATGTAAAGACTTTGCGATTCTACAAGCCACTTCCAGTGGCTTAACGTCAGGCTCTGTCTTTCAATGATTTTCTTAAGAATGCTAGATACAAACACAATTCAGATTATGCCTACCATAATCTTTCTTAGAAAGCTAAATACAAATACATCTGCTGAGTCAATATCTGTCTATGTCTTCCACTGACGTTCTTAAGAATGCTAGATACAAACACGAACCGTAGTCCTTTTTAGAAAGCTACGGTCAGACAAAGCTGTTTTGTAGAATAAAATTAGAACGTATAGACTTAGTAGTGGAGCAAAACTTGCACTAGGAGCATGCTGGCTTTAGGCAGAATCAAAGCTGAACAGATCTTATCAACACATTAAGAATAATAATTGAACCGAGTCTGGAACGAGGCAGTCCTTTCTACGCTACCTTTATTGATTATAAGAACGCTTTTACGCCTAGTTATATTTAAGACACTCTGCAGAAATATAGGATTCCACAAAAGATTATAAACATAGTTAAAAGTTTCTATGAAGACTATCGGTGCGAAATCCTACACAAAATCCGAACCCATAAAGGTAACCACTGGAGTCAAACAAGGTTGCATACTGCCACCTACTCTTTTCGTCCTCATCCTTGACAGAGTGGTGAGATCAGCGTTAGGGAACAGAAAAAGGAAGATTCAGTGGGGGTTAAGAGAGAGATTAGAAGACCTGGACTTCGCAGATGACATTTGTCTGCTAAATCAACGTTTCCAGAATATGGAATCAAAAGTGCTTCTGTGAAGAAGGCAAGAAAGCAGGTCTGAAAATCAACTTTAAAAAGACAAAAGAGATGAGGATCAACGCACAAAACCCCAAACGATTAGTCCCAGCAGGTGAGGAACTAGAGCAGGTATAAGAATTCACCTACCTTGAGAGCATGGTTTCGACGACTGGTTGTACAGAAAAAGATATAAAAACCCGGTACGTTGTACAACGCGTACAACTGTACACGTTATGAAAAAATAGAAATCTCTCATAGAAGGTAAAACTAACAATTTTTAATACCAACCTTAAATCTGTTCTTCTTTAGGGATGTGAGATATAGAAAATGAATACGACAATTAAAAATCAGTTTTAGGTTTTCGTTAACCGATGTTTGAGGAGAATCATGGGAGTATTTTGGCCAAACCGAATTACGAATGAAAAAATGTGGCAGAGAGCCAAACAAGAGCCAATTGAGAGGCAGATAAGAGAGAGAAAGTGGAAAGATATAGGGCACACTTTGTGGGAACCAGATCAATTCATTGAAAAAGCTGCGCTGGATTGGAATCCACAGGGTAAAAGGAATGTAGGGAAGCCAAGGAAGGCATGGAGGAGAACCATTGAGGAGGATCTGAGTGTCAGAACAAAGACAGATGGGGGGAATTCTTGGAGGCTCTGTGCTTCAGGAGGAAGTCAAGTCACGGTCGGATCTCACAATCCCACGAGCCGCCTACAATGGCCCAATGTTGCGCTTCGTCCTTCATTTTTTCTCTTAAGAGTTATAAATACAAATACAAATTGGGCTACGCACTCCATAATCCTCGTTGGAAAGCTAGATATACAAAGATAATCCCACGAGCCACCTGCGGTGGATCAAAGTCAGGCTTCGCTCTTTATTGTCTAAATACAAATACAACGTATTGTACGTTTTAGAAAGATAAGTCTAATGATCTACGGTGCTTCAGCACCGGGCTTTGTAGTCCACAATTTTTTTTTGAAAAGCTCGATACAAACGCGAATCGGGCTACGCCCTTCATGATCCTTCTTAAACAACTAAATACATAAAGAGTTGAACTTCACGACTTCTCAAACCACCTGCAATGATCTTTTAAAAACAAGGATCTGGCTGCGCCCTTCATAATCTTTCTTAAAAAGCTAAGTATGAAGACAGACGGACTTAACAATTCTGCGAGCCATCTACGGTAGCACAACGTCGGGTTCCCTTCTCCATTGACTTTCGTAGGATTCCTAGATACAGAAACCTTCTATAATCCTACTTAGAAAGCTAAATACAAAAACGATTGCACTTCAGGAGCACACTAGCCACCTACGATGGCTTAACGTCTGCTTTCATCCTTCGGTAGCTTTCTTAAGAATGCTCGATACTAGCACGAATCTGGTTACGTCCTGCATAGTCCTTTTTAAAAGGTTAAGTATAGTCTGACCTTGTCTTTCATTGACGTTTTTAAAAATCTTAAATGCTCAAATCGGACCGTAATCCTTCTTAGAAAGCTAGATAAAAATTTCATCCTCTGTTGACTTTCTTAAAAATGTTAAATACAAACAATAATCGGGCCACGTCCTTCATAACGCTTCTTATACAGCTAAATACAAAGCTAGTCGAACTCCATAATTTTTCAAACCACCTACGATGGTAACAAGGCTTGGGCTATGCCCTCCATAATCCTTCTTAGAAAGCTACGTAGCACGGCACACCTACGGTGGCTCAACGTCTGGCTTCATTATCCATTGGCTGTCGTAAGAATGCTAGATATGGCTTGCATAATCCTTCTTAGGATATCTGAAAACAAATAATGTCAGACTTTACGACCTCACAAGCCACCTACGGTGGCCCAAGATTCTCTACTGGCTTTCATATGAATGGTAGATACAAATCAGGGTAGGGCTACGCCCTCCATTATCCTCAAAAGCTATGTACAAAAATCTACGGAGGTCCAGCATCGGGCTTCGTGCCTCACTGATTCTCTTAAGAATGCTAAATACAAGCAAGAGTGAGGCTACGCCCTCCATAATCCTCTTTAGAAAGCTGAGTATCAACATCGATGAACTTCAGGATCCCGCAAGCAACTTTACAACAGCCCAACGTTAAATTTCGTCTTTCATTGATTTCCTGAATAATGTTAAACACCAACAAGAATTGGGCCCTTCATAACCCTTCTTACACAGCTAAATACAAAGCTAGTCGGGCATCTCGATTTCTCAAACCACCTACGGTGATCTATTAAAAACAAAGGTCAGGCTACACCCTCCATAACCCTTTTTAGAAAGCTAAGTAACAAGGCAAATACACTTCACGATACTACAAGCCACTTACGATGGCTCAACATCTGACTTCATACTCCATTGATTTTCTTAAGAATGCTAGGTACGGCTTGCATAATCCTTCTTAGGATGCTAAATACGGTGGGCTTCGTCCTCTATTGACTCTCTTAAGACTATTGGATACAAATACAGAATAGGCTGCGTTTTCCAATAATTTTTCTCGGAAAGTAGAAAGTACAAACAGACTTCACGACTTCACGAGCCACCTATGGTGGCCCAACGCCGGGCGTTGTCGTCCTTTGGCTTTCTTAAGCATACTAGAAACTAATTAGGGTTAGGCTACGCCTTCCATTATTTTTAGAAAGCTATGTGCAAAGACCTACGAAGGACCAACAGCGGGCTTCGTCCTCCACTGGATCTCTTAAGAATGATAAATACAAGCAAGAATGGCGCTACGACCTCTATAATCCTTATTATAAAGCTGTGTATAATGACGGACGGACTTCACGATCTACCTACGGCAGCCCAACATTGTTCTGCTTTCTTCATAGACTTTTTTAAGTATGCTAGATACAAATTAGGATCGGACTACGCTCTACAAAAATTTTTTTAGACTGCTGAGTATCAAGACGGACGGATTTTACGATCCCACGATCTACCTAAGGCGGCCCAACGTCGGAATCTGCCCTTTATCGACTATCTTAAGAATGCTAGACGCAAATTAGGGTCCTGCTACGCCCTCCATAATCCTTCTTAGAAAACTAAGTATAAAAAGCTACAGTGACCCAGCGTCAGGCTTCGTCCTCCCTAGATCTACTTAGGAAAGTTAAATGCAAGCAGGAATCAAGCTATTCCCGCCATAAACCTTCTTAGAGAGTTAAATACAAAGACAAGCCGACTTCACGGTTCGGGCTTCGTCCTGCCTTGACCGTCTGGCTTCATACTCCATTGACTTTCTTAAAAAAAATTAAATACAAACAAATTAGGGCTGTACCCTTTATAATTCTTCTTAGAAAGGTCAGTATAAAGACGAAACAGCTTTACGATTCGCCTACGGTAGTCTACCATAAGACTTCGTCTTTCCCTAATTTTCTTACAAATGCTAGATACAAATTAGGAAATCCTTCCTAGAAAGTTGAGTATCAAGACGGACGGATTTAACGATCCCACAACTTCTGGCTTCGTTCTCCACAGACTTTCTTTGAAAGCTAGATACAGATACCAATAGGGCTTGGCCCTCTATAATTCTTGTTAGAAAGCTAAATACAAAGACGGCACTTGATGTTGTCCAGTTCGGCATTCATTCTTCATTGATTTTCTTAAGTATACTAAATACAAACACAATTCGGGCTGTACCCTTTATGATTTTTCTTAGAAAGCTAAGTCCCAAGACATATCGACTTCATGATCCACCAACGGTAGTCCAACGTCGGACTTCGTCCTTTCTTGACTTTCTTAGAAATGCTAAATACAGATTAGGATCGTGCTACGCCATCCACAATGTTTCTTTTAAAGCTGAGTATCAAGAGGGACAGACTTCACAATCCCACAACTACTGGCTTCGTCCTGCACTGACTTTCTTAGGAAAGGAGATACAAAAAAAGCTATGCCCTCTATAATCCTTGTTAGAAAGCTAAATACAA
Source organism: Ignelater luminosus (assembly GCA_011009095.1). Lineage (NCBI taxonomy): Eukaryota > Metazoa > Arthropoda > Insecta > Coleoptera > Elateridae > Ignelater > Ignelater luminosus. Next base: position 22,977 of record VTPC01003895.1, read on the forward strand.
AGACGATCGGACCTCGCGATTCAACGAGCCACTTGCAGATGCTCGGTTCGGCATTCATTCTTCATTGACCTTTAAGAATGCTAGATACAAACATGAAGAGGGCTTCGTCTTCCATTGTTTTCTTTTAGAATTCTGAATAGAAACACGAATTGAGCTACGCCCTCCATTATTTTACTTGGAAAGCTAAGTACCAAGCCCAACGTCGGGCTTTGTCCTCCACAGATATACTTAAGTAAACTAAATACAAACACCTCCATAAACCTTCTTAGAGAGCTAAATAGAAAGGCATTCCGACTTCACGGTTCCTCAAGCCACCTACGGTGGCCCCGGGATTTGTCCTCCAGTGGTTCCCTCAAAAATGCTAGATGCGAACAAAACTACGCCTTCCATAATTGTTCATCAGAAATTCAAGTATCAAGACGGACAGACTTCACTATCTTACGAGCCATCTACGGTGGTCCAACGCCAGGTCTCGTCCTTTATTGACCTTATTAAAAATACTAGATACGAATACAAATCGGGCTGTTCATTTTATAATTCTTCTTAGAAAATTAAGTATCAAGACGGATGGACTTCGCCATCTACGGTAACCCCACGTAAAGTTTTGTCCTTCACTGACTTTATCAAGAATGCTAGATACAAACACAAATCGGGCTACGCCCTACATAATCCGTCTTAGAAAACTAAATAGAAAGACCGTCGCACTTCACTATCCCACGAGCCACCTGCGCTGCGGTAGACCAAAGTCGTATTTTATCCTGCATTGACTTTCTTTAGAATCCTAGATAGAAATACGAGTAATCCTTCTTGGAAAGCTAAATACAAAGACAGTTGAACTGCACGATCCCACTAGTCACGTCGGGTTTCGTCGTCCATTGATTTTCTTAAGAATGCCAGATACAAATACAAATCGGAATATGTCGTCCATAATCCTTCTTGGAAATCTAAATACAAAATGTTTGCGATTCCACGGGCTACTTACAATGATCCAAAGTTTAACTTCACTCTACATTAAACTCCTTAAGAATAGCTCTAGATACGAACAAGGGTTGGACTGCGGTTTCTTATTGTCTTCTTAAAAGAGCTGAAATACGAATACAGGTCGTACTAGATCTTTAAACAGACCGCCTACTATGGTCCAAGTTCAGGTTTTGTTCCTTATTGACATTCTTAAGAAGGTAAAAGGTATATATAAGAAGGTCGCTGGGGTTGATCGAACATGGGGTTGACTAGGAGACCTTTCTGTGTCATTTTCACAAACTCAGAGACTTCCGTGGTCAAACAGAACGCCTTTTCTAACTAGAACGCTATTCTTAAATAGCGATTTTTACAGAACTACCAGTTTCACCAATTTAAACTATGCACTAGAAATAATCTGAGCTTTAGACGTCAGTATATAAAAATCTTTATTGAATAAAAGAAGACTCTGATCTAACCCACTTGAAATGGTAAGCCAGAAGGCTTAGAATATAAAGTGCAAGATTGACAAAATATTTTTTTGTAGTAGGTTAGATGTTCTTTTTACTGTAATCATCGTTGGAGGTGGATTAACAAGTCTTCGAAATGAACATCGCATTTATCACTAAAAGATTTTATATAAAATGTGAATTAAAGTCTTAATTTCTATGGTAGGCGTTACGTGAAGATGTTAATTATCCAAATGCTGTAAAACTATTAAAAAGGTTACTACTGAAGCACCTTATGGAAATGGGAAAACATCATTCATCTATGGATGCTCTTGCTTCCCAAAACTAACCTACTAAGTTCCTTGACTTTTACTTTATAAAAAAAAGACGAAATGTGCTTCATGAGAGATTAAAAAATTAGAAATTAGTCATTAATACAGTCATTTCAAGTTTTAAGCAGGATCAGGCGATTTACTTACCCGGTTGGGCTTAAAGTCAGCCAGTGTACAAAAATGATAACTGTACTTCAACAAGTACGGAGGAAGAACAAAAAGAGAAAACGTGGGTGTACAATCTGTAAGGTTTTTCAAGAGTTCAATACCTTTGGAAATACTAAAACAATTCTTTCAATTACTAATAACGTAAAGTTTGCGTTACAGCCCACACAATTGATGTCAGAAAGTAAGTTTCTGTTGGTGGCTCAATTTCTTAAGCTTACTTATGATAATTGCATTTGGAGATTTTACTTGTAGTTCGGTAAAACATGAATTTAATATGAAACATAAATGTGAATCTCTCTAACATAACAACACTAGAACCTCTAGGCTTTTATAATATTTTAGAAAAGGTTTCATCAGAAAACAAAAAAATAGTTTTAATCATTAAATTAAGAATGTTTTTGATATAAAACTTAGAATACGATGTTCTTTGCGCTTTTTAACAGGCACGCATTATAATTATTATATTTATAACAAGGTTTTGTTTGTTATAGACTAAACGAAAGATAAACCAAAAAAAATTGGCGTAGAGAAAGCACATCTTTTTGAGCGGATGAAGTTGAACTCAATTAGGCACAGTTACTCGGAATCGCAATAACTCGCAGTGCAGAAAACCTAATTAGTTTGTAATTATAACTTTGAAAATACCAGTTTCCCTACTCTTATCCGTCATAAGCAGCTAACTTTAAAGAAAATTGTTTTATCTGCTGATATATCTTTATTAGCACTGCATAAATTGATCTAACTTGAATTTATATCTTCGGGCAAAATTCTGAATTCGTTCTAATTAAAAACGAATTTACTTGCTAATTTTTTAGAAGCGGCGGGTAGGGGTAGGTAATAGTGATTGTGTAACCTTAAAAGAAAATGACGCTTTGTATGTTTGATATAGTTCTTTGTTATTTAAATAGCAGTCATTTTTCTGTTATATGCGGTCGAACGTTAGAAAGCTCTTTACGGCAAAATAGATGTCATATTTTAGGAACTCGTCGGTGATTTCTTTTGTCATCTGAGGTAGATAATGGGCGGAAGTTACATGGTATAAGAAGCTTTGTGTTAGAATCAAACAAGAAATTTGAGCTTTTGACAGCAGGAAAAGGAAGGCTTCACGAAAAGCTCCAACTTTTATTCAATAAAGGCTTTTGTTAGTAACACATCAGTTGTATTTACATAAATATTGCCGGTAGAAATATCAAGAAAAAAAAAGAGGAAAATCATTTGGAAAACATTTGTTGCCTTATTTTTTCCATTTAATAAAATTTCAGTATAAACTGAATAAAAGTAGGATCTGTTAAAACAAAGTATTAAATTATTTATCACTGTAATAATTTATTAATCAAAGAAACCTACACGGAGATTTTTAATTAAAAATTGCTTTTGCAACCTCCCACGCCATCTAGCGAGGGAATCGCGAACGCTCCGAACGTTCAATACCTCAAACTGTAGAGTCTGCTCAATAAATGTGCTCTTTCACGATTAACTTTTCAAAATTATACATCTAAAGAGTACCTTTACTTAAGGGATTGTGTCAACGCTAACGAATAAATAACAGAGAGCTTTTAAGGTTTTAACGTGTAAATGTGTAATTTCGGTCAATATTTACTTGTTAAATAATTTTGAGAAAATTGAAATTGCCTTTTTATTTCTTCGATATAATATCACACGGTTCTTTACAGCAATTTCTATGATTTTATTTTAAATTTTTACTTTTAATTATTTTCAAATTCTATTAAAATCATAAATTGATTTTTACAGACACTTTTTTTCACTGTTTCTCAAAGGTGCTCACTTTTTTTAATTATTGGGGTTTACCTAATCACTTTTTTCATTTTTTCATAATGATTTTTAAAGAGTTGTTACAGTTATTTAACTCAATAATTTTATGGCGAAAGATAGAAAAATTAGAAATTAGTTTTATAATAATTGAATTTATTAACATTGATTATCCCAAATTAATACGCAAATACCTTCACTATTAGTTGGAAATGAAGATCATCGGGTGAATAAATAGCAAGAGGATTACCTATCTCGATTTGTGCTCCTTTATCTTCACCACTCATTATGCTAACCATTCTGTGGTATGGCCGGTATTACATAACAAACACAGAGGTTTATAGGTTTGTTATGTATATCCAGAGAACATAAATGGACTAGTGTAACTGTTGAGACGTCTTCACTCTCTTCAAATGCTCGCGCTGTAATAATCATAGTGACTAATCAATTCTAAATTTTCCAAAAGATTCCCATTGTTACGTTCTCCGACACTGACTTTCTCCTCTCAGAGCTAAACCTCTTTCTCCCAAAAACAAAATTGTATTTAATATACGAGACAAAATTTCTTACCATTTTTTAGCTCCACCCTTTATTTCTTCACACACCACTTTGTCGATTGAAGAGTCATTTTGTATACGTACTTCTAGCCCACGTCACCTCACATACCAGTGTATGTGATTTCCATCATTTTCATGTGCACCAGCACAACATAGGGGAACATGGTCTAAAACGGGATAGTAGGGTAAAATGGGGTACCACCATTTTGTTATGTCCAGGAAGTGGTGATCTCTCGCGAAGAATGTCAAAACTATATCTCCTAACAGTCGACAACTAGTGTTCAAGGCCAGGTCGTCATTGCTTTACGTGTTGTGTGTCAGCGAGTTTGTGCTCTTCTTTTGAGTGGTTTTTGTAACTGTTGGCTGTTCTTTACATCCAAGTAAGTAAATAGCATATGCAATCAACTATTACCAAATGTGATCATACCATGTTGTACAGTGTTTAATCCTCAACAAATTCTGTTGGTATTTATTTGGTTTTGTTCAGTGTACAGTTGTAGGTTATTTCATTACTAAAACAAAGCCACTGGGACAAACTGGGGTAGGGCAAAATGGGCGAAAGTAGAAACGTAAGAACACCTAATTCAAACAATTTTTTTTCATAATAAGGTATATTTTTCTTTGTTACAGGATAGTAGGGAAATACAAGTGGAAAACAAAGCGCCAGAGCTGACCCTTTGAAAGCCTGGAGCAAGCGGTGATTCTATGGGATATAAACAGGCTGCAGATCAGTTTCAAGTGCCTTAAACGACTTTAGAATGTGATGTACGTAAAAAACGTGCAGATCCTTATTATGGAGTGATAAAGTCTTTGGGCAGATTTACCAGTGTTTTTGGTAAAAACTAGGAAGAAAAACTAGTAGCTTATTTACATAAAATGAAGGCTCAGCTTTTTGGTCTAACAATCAAGGAGCTCCGTACACTAGCTTTCCAGTTAATTGAACGGAACAACCTTCCCCATCCATTCAAAGATGAAGCCGCCGAACTTGATTGAGTTCGAGGTTTTCTGACTCGCCATCCAGTTTTAAGTCTAAGAAAACCTGAGTTAACATCTTCAGCTGGTGCGATAGGCTTTAATGAAGTTGCCGTTCAAAGGTTTTATGATCTTTTAGCTAACGTTAATCGATACTCACTTCCTATCTGCTGACAGAATTTACAATGTGACGAGACAGGTATGTCAATAAATGCAAAAGAATTTTCCAAGATAATAGCAAAAACTGGACGAAGCTAAGTGGGAGCATTGTCACTGAGAAAGCGAGGAGAAACTGTAACTGTCGAAATATGTTCTACCAATGTTAATTTTCCCCCGAAGGCGTATGAAACAAAAATTTGAAACAGGTCTCGAATTTGGTGCATGGCTGGATGACCAAGGAACTTTTTTTTCAGTGGCTCATAAAATTTATTTCCTTCACAGGGGCAACAAAAGAGAGGCATGTTTTATTGTTGTTTGAAGGTCACACAATACACATACAAAATTTAGCTTTGTAGACATGACGCGTGACAATGGGGTCATTCTGTTGTGTTTCCCTCCTCAAGTGAGTTTTATGAAGCTCCTGAGCAAATGTTATGAAGACGAACTACACAAGTGGCTGAAAAATAATCCTGGAAAGGTTGTGACGATGTTCCAGATCGCGATGTTATTTGGGAACTCTTACATGCTTGCTTCCACAATGCTGACGGCTGTTAATGGTTTTCGGGGAACTGGAATATGGCCTCTTGATAAGAACGTTTTATTACTGATATTTCCCTTCCTCCAATATCAGGAATGAGTGTGGTTTCTACTCCAGATGAACAAACATCTTCTCAGTCTGAACTGCAAAACTCTGCCATTCATTTAGCTATTGATGACCCATCAAGCTCCCCACTTATTTCAACACCGGCAGCTGCCACTGCCAGACCAAGAACGTAAAGCTGCAGTTCATTTAAAACTTTCAGTCTAGAAAATATATTGCCAATCCCCAAAGTTGCCCAGAACAATAAACGGGTTTCACGAAAGAAAGGAAAAAATGCCATAGTGACATCCTCTCCATACAAACAAGAACTATCAGCTACTGACAACAACAAGATCAAACAATCTGTGAAAAAGCGGCTTGCTTCTCAAGGAAACAACACCAAAAAATGCCTCCCTTCAACCTTAAGCTGCCATTAATACCTCCTGCTAAACGGGCCAAGAAAACTATTCCATCACCTTCATCGTCGAATGAAACTGACGAGCCTGTAGAGGAAGATGAATGTCTGTACTGCCACGATTATTCAGAAGAAGTATGGATTAGGTGTTCATCATACACGAAATAAAAAAGAAGAGGACGAAGAAGCTGTCCACATTTGCGTTTTTGTGAAAATTAATAATTGAATTGTCTACTTAGTCACTACTAAGTCATGGATTAAGACTTTTTGAAGAAATTCATTTTTTCTCCTTTGAGAAATACTGTAGTTTTTCTAGGATTAAACAAGTATGTTGAGTGGGTGCCCCATCTCGCCCCACCCACAGCGCAAAACTGGGCAAAATCCTATTTTGACTTTTAAGTTTACTGTAATCAAGTGTTTTCAACATATCGCATTTATTAGACCTGCATTACGTTTTTGAGTTGTTACTAAAAGAGTTTACCAATAAACCTTAATTAGAATTGCATTTCTTCATTTTTAAAAATAGTCAAACCTTATATATCCCATTTTGCCCCATGTTCTTCTAGATGAAAACGATTTACTACTGTATTTGCACACAAAAATGGCCCCCTAAGCGTGGAGCTCGAGGTTATATATATAATAATTGTTAGGTTGTTGAAATTGGTTGCATTTCAAGTTCAGTTTTAGGTTATCTGGACTTTTGGAATTGTTTCATGTTATAGCTTTATAGAGATCATGGCTTACTTGTGGATTAATCCAGAGATGGAGTTTGAGAGTTGTTGTTATTACGTGCAGGAACTAGGTATAGCGCTTGACACTTTCATCAAACAAGCCTGTGATATCAAGGACTCATTGCGGAGTACTGCGTCCTCAACGATCGAGTCGACCAAATCATCAAGGAGAGTCCGGTCTTTGGCAAGAGGCGGTCAGATTTGTTTGATGTCGCTTCTATTTACAGCTATTGTAGCATGTCGTTGGGGTCCATTGACGAGATTAGTCGTACGGAAACGATCTTCGTGAAGAAAGAACTCCTCATCACTTTTTCTGAGTCTTCCGATAATTTGAAGTTAGAGGTTCTCTTCATCGATCTTTCAGATCCTACTCAGTTCGGTGCCGTTTCCTTTTTTCTAATGAATCAATTCAAGTATCATCCTGCAGTTCTGCAATATATCAATCCCAGGGCATGTTGCTTCCTGAGATTATTTCATCAGTTTCCTCCCAAATCGGAATGCGCGTCTCAGATTAGTAATAGGAGTATCGATAGTAATAGACGTAGTAGTGTTGGGGATAAAGTGGTCCTTACACAGACTTGGCTTTTGCCAGGGCAAAGATGTTGAAACAGTTACCAAAAGGATCACCATTTCCATGACTGTCGTCGACCCAGACAAGAATTTTGTTGTAGGTATGGTTTCCGAGGGCTCTAAGCACTGCTCTAGTCGTTTTCCTTTCAACGGATTCCAATTCCCGCTCAAACTTCTCGTCCTAGAGTGGTAGTGAACACGGACAAAGGGGATTGGAAAAGGTGGTTGGAGACGGTTCAGTCCTTTTATAAAAACCACCCTGCAGCGTCGTTACCTAGAGTCCTCATTACCAGAAAACCTGTTGTGCCCAAAAAGTCATCTTGTGGTGCTAAAACCTCTTTACCTACCAGACCCAAGAAGAAGGTTACCGGTTCATCACTCTCGGTTTTGAATAAGTCCTCCTGTATGAGAAATAGTCGTGAGATATCCCCTCCATTCAGAGTAGAAAAAGTAACTTTACTCCCTCTCGTGTTCTGTGGCAATTTCATCAGCTCCATGTTCCCAGGTACGAGGAATGTGTAGTACACCAAGTTATTACTTGCTTGGTGTACGATTTGGTTAGATTAGGCGGTGATTACCTGGAGAGACATTATGTCAATAACCTTCAACCGATGAAAGTGAGTAGGCCTGTTAGACAGTTTCGTCATTGGGAGGTTGGTTGGGCGACGGAGCAGCCATTTTATTAAACATCTCCATTTTGTTCGATTTTAGTTTATTTCAGTTTATCGATTAGGAGGCTGGTTGGATGACGGAGCGGTCACTTCATTGAACATCTACGCCAACGTATGTTCGTTATTTTATTTATTTCAGTTCGTCGTTTTTGGGAGGCTTGTTGGACGACGAAACCACCACTTTATTAAACATCTCCACCAACCATGTTCGTTATTTTATTTATTTCAGCTCGTCATTTTTGGGAGGCTGATTGATCGACTTCACTGAACATCTCCATCCTTGTTCGACATTTTTATTTCAGATCGGCATTCAGCTGGTTAGGTCTTCGTCTTGAGCAACAGAGAGACAACTTACAGCAAACCACCTGCATTTAGATCTATGCTGCCTTTAGATAATTTTTTTGTTAACTTTCTCTCAATAAGAGGATTTGGTAAACCCTGTCTTGCATTTCGTTTTTGATCGCTATTTTTGTTTTTTTAGTTTTCTTAGCTCTTGTATAGTGAAGCGTGAAGCTGAGTGATTTGTTTTGCGATTCTGTCTTAACCGAGTCAGTGAAATTATAGATTGCTTCTAGCTTGAGTATTAGGGTCCGTTAGAAGTTTTGTTTAAGTGAGGAGCGCTGAATTGTTGTAGTTTCTTCTATCCGAGTATTTAGTGCTCGTTAGGGGAGTTTAGGTTCACCGCGGTGCTGAAATACGATAAGTCAGCTATGGGCTGATGAATTTTGGTATAGTTTCTGATTCGAGCGAAGTCTCTCATTAGGAAAGTTTGGATGCTGTGTGATCAGCGCCGTGGGCCTTTTAAGGTTGTTGTGGGGCGGAATTTGGATTTTTTGCTTTTTTGATTCTTATAGTTATACATTGGAGATTTGTTTTCCAATTAGTTTTGTAGTTAATTAAGATTGAGAGTGGTGATTCTCATGTTAGTGGAATAAGTTAGTGGAAGCTTGATTCTAATTGTGTAGATGT
>VTPC01003895.1:37276-48759 GCA_011009095.1 Ignelater luminosus
ACATCTAACAACAAAGATATTTCTATGATAATACTCAACCTGATGTAATTCAAACTTTAACGCACTTTCCTACATTAAAACCCAAAATCTATCTCTTAAATTACTCATAGATACAGGATGTCACAGCTCAATTATCGGACCCTTAATTGCAAAACAGTTTTGCCCACAAGTATCTTTTAGGAAACATCAAAAATAAAAATGTCACTTGGTGAAAAACTTTTAAGGTTTAATGCCTTTTCCCAACTCCAAACAAATAACCTTATTACATTTCTTTTATATGATTTTCGCAATTTTCTGATGGTATTTAAGGATTAAAAGATCTTATAGACTTGCAATATTCCATTGATTTAGTTAATAAAAAAGTAAGTGGCATTAATATACAAATCCCATTCTACTACAGACAGCCGCACAACACCTCTTCAGTCATTAGCGTAAATGCACATGAGATCTCAAGCCTCAAGATACCAGTCATCTACTCTCAGGGCCGGCTGAAAAGCCGGGTTTGCGGGGCAACTGCCCAAGGCCCCGCGCTTGCTGGGGCCCCGCGCCTTGTGAGAAAAATAACTATTTTTTTGTATCGATATGTTCAGAACAAATAAAATTTCTAATTTTTTATAAATATTTAAAATTAACAAATTAGACTGTCTGAAAAATCAGTGTTTCTTCTTTTTTTATTTTAAGGGCCCCGCACAAGTTTGCTGCCCTGGGCCCCGCAAAACTTCCAGCCGGCCCTGCCTACACTAATGGCGACCTAATTTACTCCCAAACAATTTATTCACAACCTGTATATACACTTACAACGGCAGAAAACAGCCTTGAGAAATTCGAAATTTATAAAAATGCTGATTCTCGAATAACACGATAGACACATCATTACAAGTCCGAATTGGATAAAAGAACATTTTAGATTTTTTAACGTATAAAACTTCTTGCCACCGAGAATATCCGACAAACTTTTAGCTATAGATGCTATAGATAAATTAAAGAAGAAAAAAAGGCTATCACTTCTCTATGCCAAAAATTTGCAGACAGCTTTTGCAAAGAAGGTAAACAACTGACGTTTACAAACGTCACCAAGCACGAAATTAAAACATTAGACGAGGTACCTGCGCATAAAAAATCTTACAGATGTCCCTTCGTCCACAAATACGAAGTATTTGTAGATGACAAAGCCCGGAGTTGGGCTACTGTAGTTGACTTGTAGGATCGTGAAGTCGATCTACTTTAATACTTAGCTTTCTAAGAAGGATAATGGAGGGCGTAGTTCGATCTTTGTTTTTAAAAGACCGCCGTAGGTGATTGGCGAAATTGTGAGGTCCGACTGTCTTTGTATTTAAGTGTGTAAGAAGCATTATGAAGGGCGGAGTCAGATTCATATTTGTATCTAGCTTTATTACGAATATTTGTAGAGGACAAAGCCCGGAGTTGGGCTACTGTAGATGGTTCGTAGGATCGTGAAGTCAATCTACTGTAGTACTTAGCTTTCTAAGAAGGATAATAGAGGCCGTAGTTCGACCTTTGTTTTTAAAAGATCGCCATAGGTGATTTGAGAAATCATGAAGTCCGACTGTCTTTGTATTTAGCGTAGCCCCATTCGTGTTTGTATCTAGCATTTTTAAGAAAAACAATGGAGGACGAAGTTTGGTGTTGAGCCACGGTAGGTGACTCGTGAGATAGTCTTTGTATTTAACCTTCCAACAGGGTTATGGAGGGCGTAACTTGTTCCATGTTTGTATCTAGCGTTCTTAAAAGTCAGTCAAGACTGAATCCCAACATTGGGCGGCCCAGCTGTCTATCATGAGATCTAACCGTGTTTGTAGTTAGCTTTCCTAAAAAGATTATGGAGGGCGTAGCTCGAGCTTTGGTTTTAAAATACCAGCGTAGGTGGTTATGGAAATCTTGAATTCTGGCTGTCTTTGTATCTAGCTGTGTAAGAAGGATTATGAAGAACATAGCCCTATTCCTATTTATATCTAGCATTCTTAAGAAAGACAATGGAAAACGAAATTTGACGTTGAGCCATGGTAGGTGACTCGTGAGACGGTCTTTGTATTCAGCCTTCCAAGAAGGGTTATGGATGAGGTAGCTTGATCCATATTTGTATCTACCATTCTTAAAAAGTCAATCGAAAATGAATCCCGACATTGGGCCCGTAGGCGCCTCGTGGTATCGTGAGGTTCAACCATGTTTGTACTTGGCTTTCGTAAAATACCACCGTAGATGGTTAGGGAAATCTTGAAGTCCGACTATCTTTGCGTTTAGTTGTGCAAGCAGGATAGTGAAGGGCGTAGCCTGATTCGTGTTTGTATCTGCCTTTGTTACGAAAATTTGTGGAGGACAAAGCCTGACGTTGGGCCACCGTAGGTCTTGACCTAATGATCATTAGATTTAGATTTCTAAGAAGGATAATGGAGAGCGTAGCCCAATTTGTCTTTATAGTTCTCATTCTTAAGAAAGACAATGGAGCACCAAAGCTTGACCGTAGATGGCTAGTGGGATCGTCTTTATATTTAGCCCTTTCAACAAAGATTATGAAGGGTGTAACCTGATCCGTATTTATCAATCAAGACTGAATCCCGACATTGAGCCCCATATTTGTACTTAACTTTCTTAAAAAGATTATGAAGGGTGTAGTCCGATTCGTGTTTGTATTTAGATTTCTTAAGAAATTCAGTAAAGTACGAAGGCCGACGTGATCCGTGCGATCGTGAAGTCCGACTGTCTTTGTGTTTAGCTTTCTAAAAAGGTTGATGAAACGCGTAGCTCAACTCGTATTTGTATCTAGCAGTCGTAAGAAAGTTAGTGGACGAGAAAACCACAGGGTGAAACCGTGACAAGGCAATCAAGAGAGATGATCACCGCGTCATTAATTTGTGTTGCAAATTCCGATACTTCACTCGGTGATTTTTTTAAATACATTTAAAGAGGCTTATAGTGTAAGTGTTAACAACTCGTTAGCGACTTGTTAGATACCAATTATTGTTATGTGAACAGCTAGTCGCTCAAAAGTTATTCTGTAAGCCAACAACCATCGTTACGAGCCGGCTTTATCGTTACGTGTTAGTTGTTTACTAACAGCATCTCACGGCGTGCCGTTCGCCACTAAACAGTAATTGTTAACCACAAGTATTTCTGTTAACAAAAAAGAAAAAGGATTCCTTTAAGTTCAGAAATGGCTAATTATTTTGCAGAAGTATTAGATGAGCTGAAAAGGAGGTAAACTATTACCAAGGGAGTATAACACTAAATAAAATTAGGCGATCTAACCTAACTCAAATATACTTAAAGTAAAAAAAATGGATCCACATTTAAGTGTACTTGTAATAATAATTTGAATAATATTCATATTAAAAACAAATCAATTTCAAAAATGTACTTACCCTTTTTCATGTTGCCGTGGATATATGAGGGCCACTTACGCTATTCAGCAATTTTGTTCATTTCGCCCAGGTTTCTTGAATTGCGTTTGGGGTTTTCAGGAATTTTTCAGAAATTTTTAAATTTCGTTCGAAGATACAGCTGCCCCTACAGCTGTTTTTCAAAAATCGCCTCCTACAAGCATGCGCAACAATTCTCCGCGAGGTCCGAAGTTAGCTGCAAGCGCTGCAAGGCGTACTCTCTCTTCTAAAAGCATTCGGCTGTCGTTATGGATTGCTGGCACAGTCCAGCGCTTAACAGGACGTGATACAGAATACAATTATCGTTCAAGTTGTCGTTAAGTAAATCGCAAAGGACTATTGTTATGAAACGAGTTGTTTATGAACAACAGTTTACAGAATAAGCCTCTTAGTATCTTTATCTAGCATGTATGAATATACGCCGAGTAAGATAGTACATACATATATCGGTACTTGTGGTACAAAGTACTTGCGTAGAAACCTTCTGTGGTAATTAGCAGTGTACAAGTATGGTAAATAGTAAATAAAATTGATTTAGGCCCTTTTACATCAGCACACTAATCGATTTGAGCAAATCTCAGATTCGACTAAAATAAAATCGATTCTAAATAGATTAGAATTGATCTGAATCGATTTGAATTGGATTTGTATCAATTTGAATCGATTCAAGTCGATTTTAGTTTATTGAAAATTGATTTTCTTCTAAATCAATTTTTGATTCATGATTACTTAAATCGCCCAAGCCTTCTCCCAGCATCATAAGTAGGCTATTAATACCTTCCGAAAACATCTCCCTCAACTGCAACCATACACTTATGTCCCTTGTAGGTTAAATAACTGTTATCACATTGAGTTTAATTTTTTTAGAAACTTATTTATTATTTCACTCTTTCTCTTTTCTACTTTGATCTTAATATCCATATATTTTTTCAATTCTTTTATCTCGTTTTCTGTCAGATCTTGAAAAATCTCAAAAACAGGTTACAGTGCAAGATGAAATTTACTCAGCGTACAGTTAAAGATAAACAACATAAAGGCACATTCAAGATTCAAAAACTGCATGTGGGGGAAGTACGAACAAACTATCTCACTCACATTTATTATACTAGTATTGCACTCTTCTTGTTTTACCCGACAATAGATTGTCAGTCGTGCATTGCAATTTATACTATTAGAGCAAGATAGATAAAATAGTTTTTATTACAAACTTTTGACAAATGAGCAGAAATTTTAATAATGAAACAAGATACAAATAGTGCAAATAAATTCTCGAGTTCTATGAAAATTAGTATGAAAAAGTGATTGTAATCGACGAAAAAGTAGAGCATCATTTGAACGCACTGTTGTCATGACTTGCACTGAATTCTATAATAAGAGAATGTACTGCACGCCATTTAATTTAATAAAATAATAAACAGCATATTCTGAATCATTATTCCATTGATTTCACAGTATTGTGCACTAAAACCATATGCAAAAAATTCTTTTCTGGTTTACGCTATAGGATCCTCGATCTTTTCAATTTCTCATTGTTTTTCTATTTGTATTGTTCTCGTTAATTATAAACGTGTAAGGTTAACAACTCTCTACGTTAACACACTCAAACTAACACAGTATCTATATTTATTGCTTTTTGTAACAATCACAAATACAATAAGATGTGTAAATTGATGAAAGTGCATTTTTTATAGTTATTGTCATAATAACAACTACCTAGATTACAACTTAAAGCACATTATATACATATCAACAATATCATTATAAAAAGAAAATTAATAAAGAAACCCAGAAAAGAAAAAAGCAAGAGCTATATCTCATACAAACATTTTATTATAATTTTACTAATTTATAAATAAGTAAAAATAAATAGAATTGTTTAAAATATCGGAATGGCTATTTGTATAAAACTAAAATGTTAGTTAAAAACGCTGATAGATATATACATTTAGAGGCAACAATAAAAATGATAGAAATAGAAAAAGAATTTTATAAGAAGGAAAATAACACACTTAGATAAATGTGTAATACACTTAAGTACCTAATATTGAAATACAAAGTTATCAATTTATCATAATAATAAATTACTAAGGCATGCAGAATACAAATTGCCTTTTGTGAAAATCTACATTTAACAATAATAATCTTCAACTTCTCCTACAAAAGGAGTTCGTTTTAACATTAGATTTAATTGTTTCATCATGGAATGCTATTTATTTTCTTTATATAACATCCTAGACTTTGAGATTACGATAGCACAGGACTTGATGGACGAGATCCCACAGTAAAATCTTTATACTGGGAGAATACACAGATCTGAAACGAAAAATAAAAATATTTACAAACAGTAAGTTAAAATATAGATAGCGAAAGAATTTTAAGTACGTTTTCAGAATGACTAGTCAGATTAACGTATTTGATAAACAGCCTACCTTATCTTTTAATTGTTGACACAACTGTAAACCAACAGTGAATAGTACAAGAACCTCGTTTAACCAAGGTACAGAACATTCAGCATGGCTCGAATCGAATTTTACATTCCCATGATTATTACTAAGTTGATATAGCGCAACTATTAGTTTATGACTTTGTAGATAAAAACTAATTGCAATATCTTCTGGTAAATTTGGCGATAGCGATTTCTGTAAATTTATTAATTAGAAAAATGTGCATGTTTATCATTAATATTGGTATTTACCATATTTCGACTTTTTATTAAATCGTCCATTGCTCGCTTTCTAGGTACTATTAGGCTAGTACGGCCCCTTTGTAAACTGCCTAGAATATTTCCTAAGATATGCAACACTTCATCGGATGACCTAGAATTAATCATTGGTATGAATAGTATCATTCCAGAATTACCAATCGATGATTTACTTGAATTTATAATTTTTTCCAACGTCATCTATGTGATAAATGGCCTGTTGCAAGTGATTTGCAGCATCTTGAATTTGCTGAAGTTTCCATGGACTTTCGCTAATGATACTTGTACGAATTATGGTCATCTGTTGCCTCTGTACTTTAATTGTAATATCCTACGACATTCTAATGTATTGATTGTTTAAGAATAGAATTTATAGTTCTTACAGCATGAGAAATACTATCTCCATGTAAAGTAACTACACATTTTAATTGATCTGGAGGGACAGATAAAACGAATTTATCCTGTTTGGGCGAATTGTCATTTCCATACAAAGCCACTGGGAATCTTCGGGCACACTCCTAGAGATAATTTATTATTTTAATTTTAATCGCAATTAATAAAACAGGAAAGCAGATTCTTACAACTAATATTTGATGTATTTGATCTAACGCAGTGTGAACCTCTTGATGTAGAACCCATTCAAATTCCTTTTGCTGGAATTAAAGCAATTGATTTTAATTTAGGTCAATAAATAAGCACTTAAACATTAACAGAGAAAAACTACTTTAATAAAAGGATTCGACGACACATCTGACTATTTTTAGAACTGGAATTTATTCCTAACAATTAAATTAAAATATTGCAAGGGAAAAATGCAATGAATGCCATTGTCAATAACTTAGAATTATATAAATGCTTTATGGTAAATTAATTAAATTAGTCTAAATAGCAATAAATATACTTTATTTGCCTTGAGAAACTAAAATAAGAAACAAATACTGATAAAAAATTCAAATATTTGTACATTCCCGTTTTCTACGCCTATGTACATAACCTCAATTACTTAGCTGTCAATCACCTTTTAAATATCAATAAATTTTCAAGGTTGTTTCATATATAATTATATTCGCATGAAATTTGCATTATAATCTGTTACGTTAATTTAAATTCTGATTAAAATTCCAGTTTTTAGTCTTACCAAATTCAGTGCTTCCTCTTTTTCACAATCTGTCATTTTTGCTTCATTTACTTTGAACTTATTTATAATATTTAAGTGGTTAAGCTAATTCAATCACATTTGATATTTTAATATCTTAATTTACAAAATATTCTACATTCTTAATTATGTAACCACTAGTCTCAATTTTATGAAACTATAAGGTAGTTGTCAACAATATTCGTATTGCTAGTACGCACATTCTCTAATCTATCTAAATCTGTCACATTAGTTCTAAGTTTCTACGCTAGAAGTCGCTGCTACCGATCTTAATTACAAAATAGCGCGAATACTCAAATAATAATGAAACTTTTCTCACGTAACACAATTATTAAAAGAAAAGAATTTTAATAGTCTTTTTCTACAAGAATATATGTTGTACTATAAAAGATCTTTGTATTTAAAGAAAAATTCTAAAAATTTGCTGCTGATTACAATTCCCTGACAAAAAATGAGTTAATTGGAACAACTCATACTTTTCAAGTTCGCAAAAACTATAATCTTTTTGGCACATTTTACAATACTAACGAGACCTTTTGTTTCTGTCTTATTGTTTACAATTGCAGAAAATTTTGGCACAGCTTTCAGAATGTATTTTTGATGTATATTCTATTTGAAACAGGAAAAACTTTAAATGCTATTACAATTTGTTATGTATGTTTTACAAAATCAATTTAAATCAATCTTAATGTAACTAATTTTCTATATTAATAGTAAATACCTATAGTCACATTTCAAGAATTTGCCAAACATAGAAACCCAACGTTCTATGTATACACAGGTAAGCGAAGATTTTTTTTCTTTTTAGTAAAAGAATGCAGCAGTTATTATTTCTATTTAAAAAACTAGTATTCAGGGGTAATGATCTGTAAATAGGAAAAGTGTTGTGTAATACACTGGAACCAGATGCTCACCGTGAATATGAATCTGTAACAAATATAGAGATGTAAACGTCCTCAAGACTGTACAGTATAGGAAATTATAGCGGTTTGCTTCGGGTTGTTCCCGGAAATGGAAACGAGAAAATGAAGGGATTTACAAACGAATGCATCTAGAAATTATTTAGGCATGAATGGTATGGTTGGGAGACGACAATTTCTCCTTTAATTAACATTCTTCAAGTTTTTTAAAACAAAAGAAATAAAAATAGTAAATTACCAATTAGAATACAAAAAGGAAAGTCATCATTTATCATTTTTTGTTTTTGGATGTTTCAATTTTTGCACGTGGGTTAATTTCTCATTATCATTGTACGTATATGGTTGACATGACTGGCCCGCGGAATTGTAGATGAAACTGTAGGAATCGGTGGACATGGCGTTATTGCAATATTACAGATCTACATAATATATAATTGACTTTTTGTATTAAATTTATCTAGCTTGTTATAACTCTAGTAATAATTTCAAAGCATGGATTCCGGAGTAGAATAGGCCCACTCCCGTCCTGGAAGTCATAAGAGGCGACCAATGGACCTGTACGTTTCGATTAATAGCAAAATGTTTTGCAACTCGTTTTATATCGTTAAGAAAGTAACGGGAAATTTCTGCGGAGTAAGTCTTTTGGCATAGAGCGAAAAATAAGAGCAGAAGTGGGTTGGGTTAAAAACGTTAGAAAGATCAAGGAGGTCTGTTAGTAGAACCGTCAAGCTTCGCCCAAGCAAAAAAAATTGTTCAGATGCAGATGTTTGGAGACCAACCGGTAACGGGAGTCATTTCACACAGACACCTCCTAAACTGTTCAACCGAGGAAATAGTAGAAGTATTAAGTGAAGACGGTGTCGTAGAAGCAAAACGTATGACGACAAGACGAAATGGTGTCTGTAAATACTGTTTCTATATTACTTACTTTCAGCCGTCTAAAACTACCGGATCGAAGTGTCCCTATACAGCCTGGAAGTAAGACCCCACATCTCAGCGCAGTTAAGATGCTACAGATGCCAGTTCTTCGGCTATATATCCGCTAATTGTAAGAAAACGCCCGTGTATAATTGTGGTAAGCCTCCGTACAAGAATTCAGAATGTAGAAAGCCGTTCGTTTGTGTCAATTGTGAAGGCAATCATCTATCTTTATCCCCTCAATGTCCGGTATACAAATTGGAAAAAGAAATTAAGACGGTGCAAACGCTAACAAAGATCTCATATGCAGAGGCTAGGAAGAAGGTCGTGCCAGAAGGAAAACTTTCCTACTCGCAAGTTTCTGCTTCTAGTCAAGCGTCAAATATAAGACCTATTGAATCGTTGATATCCCAAGTAACCGGAGCAATCTGTCCTTGCCCCCTTCCTGTACAACGTCTCAGAAATCTGCTACAAGCGCTGTTGGTACTCTGCCTCCCTCTAGTGCAATTCCTTGGAAACCTACCATGCCAACTCCTCTCGAATCACAGAAGCTAAAGTCCACTGCGGTAATAAATAGGCGAAAATGCAATGAGTCCGTTTCTACTGATCCTGGCAATGCAAGAGAGGAAGATCTATCTCTTAATCGACTCGAGTACAGAATCTAACGAGGAACTGTCAATCGGGAAAAAAAAGAAGGAAGTATGACCATTAGGAAAACCTCGCAAAGGCTGTCAGGGAGGTAATAGATAGCGGTGGTCACAGAAGGGATGGCCCTGATTGTAATAGGACTAGCGGTGGAGTAGCCATCTTCATCAAACAGGACATCTCTGCACCAGTTACCTCGTCCATATCTTCTCTTAGGCAATTTTAGCGCACATAATACCATATGAGGATCAAACCATACAAGTATACAAGGACGGATTATCGAAGACCTAGTAAATGAAAACAATTTAGTCGTTTCAAACAACAAACACCCTACATAATATATTAGTGGAAGATCCAACACATTTTCCTATATAGATTTCTCTCTTTCTACACCTACCTTGCACCTAAACTGGAATGATCTATCTGCATTTCTGTCTCCTCTAATATCACGCCAACATCATTCTCTCCAAGCTAGCTAACCAAAAAAAGCGCACTGAGATAAGTTCACAAACACCATCCTGAATGATATTACTCTTCCCGAAAGCATCTTGGAATGTATCGAGAAAATGACAGCAATCATTATATCATCGGAACAACCAAGGAAAAGTTCAGTGCCTTGGTGGAATGCAGAAATCGCACAAGCAATAAAAGAAAGGAAAACGGCGGCGTTTAATAAATTTAAAAGAAACCCTACAAGCAAAAATTGTATTGATTTTAAGCGCCGACGTGCTTACTCCAGACGCCTGATTCTACACTACAAATGCAAAAATTGGCAAGAGTTTGTGTCGTTCCTCTCAGGTACTACTTCCAACGCTGAAATCTGAGGTAAAATACACAGGTTGGTGATAGCTAACCGGGATACTTCGGAACATTTTCAAAACGTCAGCAGTTCTGAAAACTACTCCCAGACTTTTCAGAATATGAAGGACAACCTGGAGGAACCACTTGACTAGCAGACGAATGATCTGCTTGATTACAATAACAGCTCACCATGGAAGAACTAAATAAGTCCCTGGCTTCATGTAGTGAATCTTCCCCGGGTCCGGATGGAATGGGGTCGTTTCCTAAAACATTATTTTTGCTTATTTGGGTTACTTTCGCTTTAAATTAACGCTGGCTTTTTTTTCAGATTTTTTCTGTTTTTATTTTCACTTTTTTTCAATTTAAAGTTTAAAAAAACTTTTCCCGTCATTCGTGTGACGTCACAAGTCTTTGACGATATGACAGCGCTGAAAACGGGAGTGCTGTCGGTAATATAGGAAGTGCTTAAAAGTTTGAATTTTATTGTTGAGGTTATGCGGTATTATGTTATTATATATATATTATATATTATATTCACAACGTTTTATACAAATACGCTAACCACTAAATCACAAAACAATAGTCAATAACAGACGTAAAAAATACAGATAATTATATTATCTTTAGTTGAAACCAACAAAGCGGAGAAACCCGACAACTAACGAATGACAGCAAAGACACAACAACGCGATTGCGACGTTGTCAGCTCTACTATTTGTACAGACCGTCTACCGACGAACTGTGACGTCACTAGTAAAGAAAAATTATTATATTTCCTTATAACTCTTTAGTTATCATATTACGGAAAAAACTGTTAATGGATATTAACTATATATTCTGTCTAGAATGATAATATCTGTTTAGATTTCAATAAATCCATTTCAGGAAACGACCCCATTACCTATTCGATGCTTAAACGTATTCCGCTCTCGAAAAAGGCATAT
>VTPC01003895.1:49169-110557 GCA_011009095.1 Ignelater luminosus
TTTTTTCCCCATAAATTTTTCTCGGCATTTTTCTTTCCCACGCTTGTATTTTAGCTTGTTCTTTTTTTGACATCATCCACGTTTCGCTGCTATAGAGAAATGTTGGCTTTATCACCGTTTTGTTAATCCTTATCTTTGCTCTCCACAATAAGGCTCTGACTTGTAGTACTTTACATAGTCCTCTTGCACACCTGTTACTTTTCATTAGCCTATAGTCAACTTTCGGATCTCCCTCACACTTATTAATTATTCACACACCAAGATAAATATAACTAGTCACTTCTTTGAAAATGATTTGACCTTCTGTTTTTGCGTGAACTGCCAAGTTCTGGTTTGGTTTTTTTACTGAACATATTTTGTCTTTTTTTTAATTAATTAACTTTTCAACCCATTTTTTCTGCCTCTTCAATCAGTCTTGCAGCTATCCTTTTCAGTTCCTTTTGGCTATTTTCAATCACCACCACATCGTCACAATATGCCAAACACTGGTGAATCTTCGTGTACCTTGTCTCATGCGTAAGGATTTGACACTTTCTGATTTTATCTTCTAACACTAAGTGAAAGAGTAGAGTCGACAACGGGTTTTATTGTCTTAATCCTGGATTCTTGCCCACCTACCCTGACGCTATTTATTATTTGCTCTAATGTCATTCTAGCTAGTTTAATCAGTTTATTTGGTATCTCGAAACTCCTTAGGGTATCCAAAAAATTTTCCCCCTTAACTGAATGGTATGCGACTTTAAAGTCTATAAATAATATGAACGTTAGTAGGTCGTGTTCATATCGTTGGATCAGTATCTGTTTCAACATAAAAATCTGATCTGTTTTAGATCTGCCTTTTTGAAACCACATTGATATTCCTTTTTCTGCTCTTTTATCTCTTTTTTTCTTTATTAAGCTAGCTACTACTTTATAGGTAACATCCAAAAGAACAATTTCATGGTAATTGGCTCACTCTGCAATGTTTCTCTTCTTCTTGCTCTTTTTCAATTTTCTGGCAATTTCTTCTCGAATTAACTCTACACTATTTTTTTCCTTAAGGACTCGCCACCGTATTTTATATTTTCTGCTGTTATTTGATTTCTCCTGGAGTTTTATTGTTTTTCAAACTCTCTATGAATTCATTTACTTCTTTTTCCTCCATTTTATATTCTATTTCTGCTTCTTCTTTCATCTGTTGATCATTTGTCGCTCCTTCGTTTAACAAATCTTCAAAATATTGTTTCCATCTTAGCATATTTCTTTCTAGTTCTTCAAAGTTGCCAGCTACATACTTCACATACATTCTTCCAGGTTGGTCTCCTTTTTTTATTTCCTTTGTATCTTTGTAAATGTAATTCTCTTCTATTCTTGTATTCTTTCTCTTTGTGGCTGTCGTTTCTTACTTCTACATAGTATCTTAGTTTCCCTTCTTTATTCTTTATACCTTCTCTTATCTTTTTCTTTCCTTGTTCGTAAGTGTCTCAATCTTAGTTACTTTTCCTGACTGAAACTAAAACTTGTTCGTGGGTCTGATTCTAAAGCAACCATTTGTAGTAAATTTCTCCTATTCTTGGTGAGAAGTCTTCTCGTGCAAAAGATGTTATAGAACTGGGGCCGTATATCCTCCAAAATAATAGCGGCTAATTCTCGAATGACACGCAATCTTTATTCTTCTTTGTTGGACTTTCTTTCGTCATACTAAGTTGAAGACGAAATCTTTCAACCATTACTTCGAAAGCAGACGAAGGTGTCATGATCCTAACAGTCGAAAATGCAAGTATCGTCTCGGTGCTTCTGCTGTAAACAGGTTTTTATGGTACGAAGATCAGGGCGATTATCTCCTTTGATTTAATTTATTAGCTGAAAATGTTCAGAAATGTAAAAATTAATAGATTCCATAGCCACATCCAATCCCTTGCATGGCCATTCTCTTTTCTCTCCTTTTGACGGTGGATTTCTCAATTCAAGAAGTTAGTGATGATGGTATGGTGTCTTGAATACAATCATCTATTTGGCAAGCACATTCGTCGTCCCGATTCTGTAGATTTTTCAAAACGGCACATCAGACTTTTGAGAAATAATATAAAATCCAATTGGTGTTCAACTAATGAAATATTACTAAGTCTTAAATTAGATAATTAAATTTTACTACAAAATACTAAATCTAATATTCTCCTTTCTGCATTTTTTGTTATATTGAAGAAATTCACCAAATGATAATAGATCAATTACCGGAGAAATATTATTATATATGTTAGTAGAAATAAGTTACTGCATTCTTCTGGAAAGTTGAAATCTCCAAACACAATAATGCAACCGCCTGCAAGTTTAGCGAGATTAGATTGAAATTTAGAAGCAAAACACTCTCTAGCATAGTCGTCCCTAAAACGTAAGTAAACGCAACATACGTACAAGAATTTTCGTAGTATTATATTCTCCGTGTAGATCTTCTGCTTCACTTTGAAGCTATGCGGGACTTCTCCAAACTCCAGTCGCATCTAAACGTTTCGAGACGATTGTAGTAGACCTGTTTGGTCCACTACCCAAGACGGATTTGGGACACCGGTTGATATTTTTGTGGAAGATGCGACTTCAAAATGGGTAGAATTATCTCCTTTGGAATCTGCAAACTGCTACAGCCTGTGCTAAAGTGTTACTCCAGGAAGAGTGCATGCGGTTTTGTATGTCCCACAAGATAATAAGTGAGAATGCTAAAGGTGACTCGCCCAGCGTTTCATATTAGTCACAAACAACCATGAATGGTGGTCTGAGAAATTGGCTACCATCAGATTCGCCGTCAATACAATCTCACTGGACGAACACCGGCCTACCTCACATTTTCAAGGAAATTACGGTAACAAGGTGAAGTAATAGACAATCTGAGGGCAGTGATTGATGAAAAGAACGATGTGGCAGAAATCATTCCGTACCGTCAAAAGGAACAAACTGAGCCTGGTAGCCAGGTTTCATTACACACTCATGTGTTAGGTAGAAAACAGAAACATTTCACGGCGACATTTGCCTTAGAGCGTGATGGACCTTATGAAATATAAGGAGACTAAGTCCAACAATTCACAAACTGTAGCACTTCCATTCATTCGAAAGAGCGCCAAG
Organism: Ignelater luminosus; assembly: GCA_011009095.1. Classification (NCBI taxonomy): domain Eukaryota; kingdom Metazoa; phylum Arthropoda; class Insecta; order Coleoptera; family Elateridae; genus Ignelater; species Ignelater luminosus. The sequence goes on from VTPC01003895.1 coordinate 52,266, forward strand.
TCCAATTCCAAGAAGGAACCGACGCCCGAACGTCTCATTGCCGGTTTCTGAAAGCAATTTTTCTAACCGATAAAGTTATGCATTCCATAAATCACCAAAAGGTGTTTCTCAAACGCTATGTTGTATTTATGGGACCGATATCGGCTTCATAAGTTATCGGAGCAAGTTGGTGCGATAAGTTATGTAGCGCCGGCGCATTCTACATCGTTTGAGGTTTCGCGCGGCTTTTTTTCAATTACCGATCGCTAACAGCAGGTTATGTCTAAGATGAAAGTGCCGGTATAGAACGACAGTATTGTTGAAAAATGTGTAGCAGTTTCAAATTATTTCACTTTTTTAAAGTATTTTTTGTTTTTCTAGTGTTGCAAGTGCAGTAGCCACCTATCGGTTTTTTTCGTAACTACTTAAGAAACCGATAGTTATAAAGTAGAGTACAATATTTTGAGCAACACTCAAGAAGTTCATCGGTTCCATAAAGTTATGCATCCGATAACTATATAATACATAACACCAGCTTTCAGAAACCGGGCATTACCGGTTCAGAAAGTGAGGACTGTAGCATCCCAGCCAAATTACTGACAAGGGGATGACACAGTGAGTCCGTGGCCGATCACGAAGTTTTTACTGGCGATTTTACATTGAAAATAAGTCGACACGTATTTTGCCGTTTGTCTACATGGACCTTTCAGGCTTCGCGAAAAAATATTATATGTCGGCAAATGGCTAAAATAGGCTTTCAGGAAGCTGGCGCTGCTCCCAGCTATCTTAATCTTTTATGAGTGTTTCTACATCGAAAAATATTAGATCGGTGTATAATGGTTTTTCAATATACGCCCCAGGAAGGCCAGAATAAAATTCACTGTGCCATGCCTGTTCACAACAAAAGGCGGAACAGGCATGGCACAGTGAATTTTATTCTGGCCTTCTCGGGGCGTATATTAGAAAACCCCTATACACGGGTCTAATATTTTTCGATGTAGAAACACCCATAAAAGTTTTATTGAAATCGGTTAAGCAGCTGGAGCAGCCCAGTTTCGTGACACCCGAAGCGCCCATTTAGACGAACGGCAAAATACGTGTCGACTTATTTTCGATGTAGAATTGGTAACGGACTTACGTTATCATAGCACAGATTAAATAAGGGTCAGATATTTCACTCTCTATTTCATCAATGTTCCTAGTTTTTGTCTCTGCACATTTACATTTGCAGCTCTTGGAGTTTACCACGTCTACTCTTTTACGCGCGTTTTATGAAAAGTGCATACACGCTGTGCTGCTTGCGCAGCAAGCTCTGGGAGTTGCTTTGAGAGAGAGAGAGAGAGAGAGAGAGAGAGAGAGCGAGCAATAGAATCCACAAATTTGTCAAAGTGAAATATCTGATTTTTATTTAATCTGTGGTCATACCCTTGTTAGTGTGTGCAGTGCAAGAAAAAGTTGTTACTTGTGAGGGTGTGAAAGAGACAGTCTTTTGAACAATCTTGACCACATCGCATCGAAGTTGAAGTGCCAGTGCTTAAAATTAAGGATTTTGTATTCAATCATAATTATGTTCTACTTTGTTGTTTTATTTTATAGTTAATCTTGAAAAAACTTCGAAAAATTAGCTTCCTTCCCAACTTTTTTGCAATATCTTTTTAACAGTTCTAGAGTAAAATATATTTATATCAGAGTTGTAGAAAATACAGTTTGAAACAATCTCATATAAACACTTTTTTTCTAGTCTCATTAATAAGGGAGCTGCGCTGCTTCAAATTTCGGAAACAGTTAATTGTTATAGTTAAAAGTTATAATAATTATAATAATATTATAGTAATATAATAATAATAATTATTATTATTATTACTGGCACGAAGGCACGAACTTCTGCGAATAACAGGTTAGCAACACTGGTTTGTTTTAGGCTGCTTGCGATCGTCGGACGTGTTCCTCCGAGTTAATGAGTCGTCCTTGGAGTTTCATAAATTTTTGTCAATTTGGTTAGTTAGAGCAATTTTTGTTGATTTTTGGGCGTTTAAGTGACTTACCAACAGTTTCGTAAAAAGCTTCTGGGTACTAAGAAGTTTATGGAAGTTCTCTTGAGTGTAATAGAGTTATGTCAATTTCGTTAGGTTGTAAAGTATTTCTGTTGGTTTGTGTGCATCTAAGGCGCTCACCTGCAACAGTTCTATAAATAGTTTTTAAGTTTTATAAAATTGAATTTAGATAGTTCCTAAAGTAATCCCTGTTGGTTATTTTCATGTTTAAATAATTTACCATCAGCATTTCTATAAATAGTTTTTGTTTTATAAAGTTGATAAATCGTGCTTGAGGTTTCATAGATCTCTGTTAATTTGTTTAGTTCCTAGAGAAATTTCTGTTGGTTTTTGGGCGTTTAAGTGACTTACCACGAGCAGTTTTGTAAGAGCTCTCTGTGTTCTAAAAGGTTTATGGGTATTCTATAGAGTGTAATAGAGTTATGTCAGTTTGGTTAGTTTATAATCTCTGTCGATTTTTGCACGTCTTGAGTAACTTACCAGAAACATCTCTGTAATTAGTTTTTGTGCTCTCTAAAGTTAATAAATCGTCCTTGAAATTTCATAGATTTCTATCAATTTGGTTAGTTCCTAGAGCAATTTCAACAGTTCTCTAAGCAGTTTCTGTGTTCTAAGAGATTTGTGTGTGTTTTCTTGAGTGTAAGAGAGTTATGTCAATTTGGTTTGGTTGTAAAGTAATTTCAATTGATGTTTACACCTCCTAGTGACTTACCATTAACAGTTAGGTAAGCAACTTCTGTGTTCTGAGAAGTTTATGGATGTCCTCTCGAGTGTAATAGATTTTATGTTAATGGTTAGTTTACAAAATAATTTCTGTTGGTTCTTGCATGTCTAAATGACTTACCAGCAGCATTCTATCAATAGCGTTTAGGTTTTTGAAATTTAATGAGTTTGTTTTTGAGTTTGATAGATCTCTGTCAATTTGGCTAGTCCCTAATGTAATCCCCATTAGTTTTTTCATATTTAAATGACTTACCATTAAGATTTCTATAAATAGCGTTTGTGTTTTAGATAGTTGATGAATTTTCCTTTGAGTTTAATAGGTCTCTGTTAGTCTGGCTAGTTCCTAAAGTTATCCTTGTTGGTTTTTTATGTTTAAATGACTTACCATTGACATTTCTATAAATAGCCTTTGTGTTTTGGAAAGTTGATAAGTATTTCTTTAAGTTGGATGGATTTCAATCAATTTGGTTAGTTTTTAAAGTAATCCCTAGTGATTTTTTCATGTTTAAATGACTTACCATCAACATTTCTATAAATAGTTTTTGTGTTTTAGAAGGTTGATGAGTTTTTCTTTGAGTTTCATAGATTTCTACAAATTTTGTTAGTTCCAAAAGTAGAGTATGTTGATTCCTGCACGTATGTATAAGTGACTTACCAGCAGTTCTATAAATGATTCTTTGTGTTTCAAGAATTTAATAAATTTTGCTTTAAGTTTGATAGATTTCTGTTAATCTGGTTAGTATCTCTTTAGTTCTTTAACTGTCCTTAGTGTTCTTAATAGCGCAGAACACCTTGTTTAAGAAGGAAAAGCATCTGCTATCACTTTTGTGTTGTGATAGTCTTTGCATTTCATAGTTGTTGTCGTGTCTATGCTGCGCAGATTGTTTGCATTATAGACAGTCAAGTTTGTATTAAATTGATTGAGCTACTAGCGTAATAAATTAAAAATGTCATTTGTGTAATTACTTAGAATTGCTAATTATATTATTTAAAAACTTATTCAAGAAACTGAAACAATTCATGAATACTTTAATAACTGAGGTGAATCATGTAATTGTTAGAATTATAACTAAATAAATTTAATATCTTAACGTAAGAATTTATAAAAATGTTTAAATTAGCGAGATTTGGGCATTACTCGTTAAAACTAAGAAGTAGAGCTAAAACTTGTAATACATGCCATCATCCAAAACCTTCTTATCTGTTAAATATAATTTTCACTTCCTTAAATATCTTTTTCCCGTTTATGAAAGATAAAGTTCACTTTAGAGGAAGGGGGAACTGGATTAATTGAGCAAAGAGGAAAATATTCGAAAAACCATACAACGTGAATCAGCAATGTTTTAGATCAATTTATACTAAATTTTCAAAGAGTAAAAATGAGCAACTTTCATATGACTGATTTATTGTTCCAATATATTGGACTTTGAAATTGTAGTAACAATCATCCTAAAGAAATATAAAAATTCCCGACTTCGCCTATCTTATATGGTTACAAACCAAAAACATTCCTAATCTCTAAAATAACTTTTCTCGAATATCTCGCAATTTTAAATTATTTTAAAAACATTTAAATGTCATAAAGTATGTCAAGACTGTTTAAAGTACATTCGATATTGAATGTTCAAGTTTGATTTATGTATCTCTGTAAATATATATGTTCTTGAGTGAAAAAAAACAACAAAACTAAATACTTTAACGTAAAACGTATTATTTTTAAAGAAAACTTAAAAATTTAGAATGCTGACGTGTATAAATAGGTTCTACAAATAGGTATAGGTCATTAAGTTAAATGCAGCTGCTTTTCTGTTACATCTAGTGTATTTTCGGTTTTGTGTAGATTTTTATTGTTCATCAAAAAAAGAGAAACGGAATCATTTATTATCCTCTTTGAATATTAAAATAATTGGCACCTTTTCATACAGTCATTTTTAGTTTTTAAACGATTCAGTTTTACAGCTAAATGTTATTATGTTCTAGCCGATTGTTACATGGGTGTAATAATTCTCTTTTAGATTTTATATTCCAGCTTATTTTAATTTGTAAAAATAACTAAGATTTAAATTAACCATGTGTTTGGGAAAGTTGGAAAAATAAAAAACATTTATTAAAATCAGATTTTGTAAATAGTAAACGCCCAGATTAAATATTGAGCCAAAACCAATCAATCAAAAACGTCTACAACCTACTAAAAAAAATATTTTTTAATATTCTACCAATTCCTGATAAAAATTAGGAAACTCGTTTAGAAAACGGCATATGAAATTCTTCTCACTGAAAACAAAACATTTAATATTACATCAAAGAAACACCAAAAGGCATCGATTTGGAAAAATGCAACCATAATTCCTGTTTGTAATTTTGTCCCAGGAACTATGATTTTTGGGTTTCCACGAACTAATGAATTGAATGCGTATAATATACTACAAGTGTAAAACATGCTGAAGTTTATACCACATTCTAAAAATACCTGAAAGCGTTTTGGTGTTGCTACTGCTTTCAGGAATATGCTGATTGGCTAGGAAATTCTTTGGTAACCAATTGCAGTGTGTTTGAAATATAAACTGCAAAAGTAGTCTGTTATAAGTTGTGGGTGTTTAACTCTATTAGAAATCTGCTATAATTTGAAAATAATAATACGCCTTCTTGTCTGGCTTCTTCTATCAGTTTGTTCTCTGCCCTCTGTGCAAGAAGTACAAGGTAGTTCATTTAGTTTCGTTTAAGTATACACACAAAAAACACACATCATGGTAATTATTAATTATTAATTTTTCTTAGTTAATAATTAACTAGAAGATAATTGAGGAATAAATTAAACATTAATATCAGTGTGAATTTCTTTTTTTTAAGTCTAAATTTATTTATTATGGAATTCTTAAAATCCTTGATACATTTATAAATTTAAAAAAATTAGTTGACTAATAAATTAAAGAATTACACCTGCTTGCCTACATTTTATCTTCCATCTGACAGTAGGAGTTTTTCTCTAAAAATACGTTTGTGAAATATGGTTTATGATCAATTAACAACCGTTGTGTATTTTTTCAGGATGAACTACCTCCAGAACAAATTGCCGGTAAGTACATTTTTTAAAATCTTGCAAATCGTAATTTCTTCTTCATTTTCAAAAAAGAAACCTAAAAGGAAAGCTCTAAAATATATAATTAGATCAAGCTTCTGCTTGTAGTTAGCGTGTTCAGAATGTGGAGAGAAAACTGGGAACGAGTGGGTGTGTATATGTATTTGATTCTAGACGTTTGTTTATGAAAGTGGACGGATTGTTCAGGAATAGAACAACTTGGGCTACTAATGTAACAGCTGCAAAAGCCATCAGAACTTGTTAAAACTAAAATCACCCACAAGGATTCTGTGTTCATTGCCAGTCTTGCATAACATGACACTAATGCATAGTTTTGCAACCGACTGAATCGGTTTTGTCTTTTCCAGACGCGAACTGTTTTTGATAAACTTAAAAATGGAGAGGATTCTTTGGAAAACTTTATAATATGTTGTATAGGTCAGTGTGTGGAAATTTAAAAATAAACAAGACACCCTCACATTCGCACATAAATACTATAAAGATATTTCTAATAAAGTAGTAAAATATGTGACGGCCGAAATAAAAATTTCAGCAGCTTTGAAACGTGATGCAAAATATTAAAAGAAATAAATATTGCCGCAATTAAAATGTCTGCAAAAACATTAAGATTTGTTTTCTTAAGGCTATATTTAGGTTTCTCAAAATGATAGATTTAATGCAACTACTTTTTGTTTACATATTGCTGTGGATTTGACTCTTCGTCTTATTGAGATTATAATGGAATTTTAATAAGTTTCTTTCAATAAAATTTGAAAAAATGATGAGTATGAGAATTTCAAATTAAATAAAATCCTTAGGAGAGTTTTCAAATAAAAAGTACTAAGCATTCCACAACGATATATGTATCAAAATCAAATTGAAGCGTTAGACAAAATAAATGTTGACTGTATAGACTTTATAAATTTTGAGCAATCAGAATTACTGGAAGCTGGAATTTTTAAGTTTCACTGCAAAAGTTCACGTAAACTAATTGGGGGATTAGAAATCTCTTAAGAGAAAGTAGTGCAAAATCCGAAGGACCAATTAAAGGTACTTACGAATGCAATAATTGCTTTTTGATCAATGTATACTGAATATTAATTTTGATTGAAACCACAGAAAGAGAAAATTGAAAGAATTGATCGACAGTCTGTTTTTAAAGTTAGTTTGACGACTTAAACATATGTAAAAGTCGTTCTTTACTATTTTATGATTATGCCGATTGATTTATTGTTGGGAAGCCCATAACACACCAAATGATGAATTTCCAAAATACAATTCATTGAAAACACCTGCAATAAATTAGAAAGAATTTCAAGCTAGGAAAGTACCACATGATTAAAATGAGCAAATTGTTAATGAAGAACAAAATTTCTTCATGGATTAACAATAGATTTCTTCTTCCAGGCTCAATTAGTTTAGTTTCAATTTTAGAATCGTGAGCTCTCATCATTTTTTTTACATAAATATACAGACGAGTGAAGTTTTATAAGCACCTAAACCAAACGACTCAAACTTGCATTTACTACTTCTTTAGGGCAGAACTGAATACTTACAAGAATTTTAACTCAGTTACATTCATCAACATTGCTCCTCCACAGCAATTATATTGATTGTTTTCTAATTATTTTGCCATCCATACTGTAGTGATTTCTCACAACATCTTTTAGTTAAAAAACAAAATCAAAGATGGTCAACCTTATCTGCAACAAATGATTAAAGTCCCATCTTCCTTTTTTGGCCCTTTTGCAACCAGTTAAGATTCCTAATTTACCGTTTGGCTTTCTGAAACAAGCTTATGGATATCAAACCACAGTAGTAATAACCTTGGAGATTTTTTATTAAAACTAGAAACTACACACCGATAAGCTCAAAATTCCATCGGTGCCAATATTTTGTCTTTATCATGAATATAACTAGTAGAACGATTATATGAAAATTCGCCTACCTTCTTGCTAAAATATCAATGAAAATACATTTTAAACATTCGGGGAAACAGAAAATCTACTTAAAACTTAAAAAGCAAAATAAAAGGTTATCTAGCAATAATGTAGCAATGATAGACAAGTTTCTTCTACTCAAATTTAAGAAATTGCAATTTTAGAAGGGAAAGACGGCAGTTTCACTATCACATTAATATCTCAACCCATTTAGCATTTAACAAGTATCCTCGACGATTGTATCTATAGAATCTTTCAAAGCATAATAGATTAGAAGTCTCTTAATCTGTTTTTTCTCTTGCAGTCTTGCGCAAGGCATTCGAAAGTTTTGACAGTCAAAAGTCTGGCAGTATATCATGCGACATGGTATCTGAAATCTTACGTTTGATGGGTCAACCTTTCGATAAGAAAATCCTCCAGGAACTTATTGAAGAAGTAGATGCCGACAGTAAGTTTTCATTCCCAAAATATATTTTACTTTCAACCGCCTCATATACAAACATACACACACATTTCATTAATGTCAAGTTCTAAAATTTCATTTGTGAAATGTTTCCATTCGAAAAATATCTTGGCACGGTTTAATCTGCAATCTTTTAAATGTTGCGTTTATCCTGTTGATAATAGAATCAGGCCGTTTGGAGTTCGAGGAATTCGTCACATTAGCCGCCAAATTCATCGTTGAAGAGGATGATGAAGCTATGCAAAAAGAACTTAAAGAAGCCTTTAGGTTGTACGATAAAGAAGGTGAGAAGGAACATTATCATTATTATTATTATTGTTTCTGCCTACGTTTTTACTAAACGATATACTTGTATTGGCAAGAGGCCAGAATTCGAGTTTTAACATACTTTTCTAGTAGGTTATTCATTTTTTTCCTCACTGACAGCTGATAAATTTATTTTTTCAAGCTGATTTTGTTCAATAAATTTTGCAATTTAATAGTATCTGCAAATAACTCTAAAACGTTTTTCGCAGGAAACGGTTACATTAAAACGTCAGCGCTCCGTGAAATCTTAAGAGAACTCGACGACCAACTTACTGAGAAAGACTTGGACAACTTGATTGAAGAAATTGATACTGATGGTTCTGGAACCGTTGACTTTGATGGTAAAGAATTACATTATTTAGTTTCATATTTAAATCTAAACAAATATATTGTTTACAGAATTCATGGAAATGATGACTGGAGAATAAAGAGGGCAACAAACCGATGTGTATATAATGTGAAAGAAAAATCAAAAGACAATATTTTGAATAAAGTGCATTTTATTATTTGTTTAGAAAGAAATAATTTTAACAGCAAATATACAAGATGAGATCTTTATTATAAACATCATTTTAAATATATATATTTTGATTAAAAGTTATTTGTAACATCGTATTGTTTTCTGAATTCCACAAAGAATAAAGAACATACAATAATAATTAATTTGAACTCCAACTTTGTACCATTTAACTATTTTAAAAGATTTTTATTATACATTTTGAAAACTTACTTGGCAACCTATCTTAAATATTAAGTTAGCAACACTAAAACGCGATAAAAACATGTTTACAATTTTTTTTTGGTTAAATGCAGTTTATACTGAATACAGTTCAAAATTACATTTTATCAATTTTATTTGCAAATAGAAACTATGCGAAAGAAAGGATTACACAATAGAATTTATTAATTTTAAAATGGAAACTTTATAAGAATCTAACAATAAGAGAATCTATACTTACTGTGTTATACATATGCAATATTAAATTTCTAACATCTTAAATTTAATGTAACTAAATTAGTTAAGATGATGATGAAATGCAAGAGTTACAAATACATAATAATGTAAAATACTGTGTGTTAGTATCTAACAATAAAGTAAGAAATTCCACACACACATTTAAAATTGAATAGACTCTACCTTTGAACACATCATACTTTAAAAGCTTTTGTCATGGACGTTCAAAGAAACATGTAAACAGACAGCTATTTCTTTTTATATATTAATTAGTATAAAATAGAATTTTACATTTACAAGCAAGAATTAATTGCAACAAATTCCTTTCATCAGATTCTATAAAGTAAGAAGCTGCACACAATCATAAGCACATTACAAATAGTGATGTAATAAATAGTAGTACATGTCTCTTATGTAACACAGGAAATTTGATTTTTAGTTTAGTTCAGTCACCTCTTATTTAAATCAACATAAAGCATCCTTATAATCACTACGATTTAAATAAACATATAGGGAGTTATTATATTCATAATCTCAGTCACTATTTAAATATTTCTCATGATCACAAACACATAATCTGTACTTTAAAATTGCAATAGATTTTACAAGGCAGAATCAACAATAAAGTTTTATCGAAGATAATCTCTGACAATAATTTTTAATGACTGTGACACCAGTGATTAAAACAAATATAGAAATATTCAAGATGAGAGTTGCCATTTGTACTTTGCATCTCAATAATTAAATAGAGAAATCAAAAGACTATACTAGAGCAAGCAACCATAAAGTCACTACAGAATTCACTTATACCAATCAAAAAAAACAGTGAAAGCAGCCCAATTGTGATTTTGCTACAATATCGCTGAATACTTTCTTACTTACTTACTTAATCCTTGACCTCTTCTACCAGCGAGGTTAGTGTTGCTCATGTTGTTTCTACTTCCCTTGTCTCTGCCATGCGTCTTCTCCAGTTCACTCTGTCTCTTGTTTGTGTTGCTGCCTCGTTCCAGTCTAGTTTCACCCTGGCTAAATAATTTCCTATGTCGTCGTGGCCTGCCTCTTCCCCCTTTTTTCGGTCTTCCCATCTTCCATATTCTCCTTGTTAGCCTTCTTGGGTCCATTCTCATTAAGTGTCTAAATCAGCGTAATGCATTTTCTTTTATTTTTTGTTCTATCGGTTTTACTCCCAATCTTTTTCTTATGTCCTCATTTCTTACCTTGTCTGTCAGTCTTAGTCCCGCAATCCTTCTCAGGTTCTTCATTTCCTTTGCCTGCAATCTTCTTCTCTGTTCTTCTGTCAGCATCCATAGTATGTTCAAGTTCCACTTGAGATCTTGTTTGTTTTTTTGGCAACAACACAATATCACCTGCAAAAAGTAGTTCGTTGATTCCTATTCCTTCAAGGTTATAATAGCCCCAGTAGTTTTCCTCGTTTTCTGTTTGCAGATTTTGGCTATATCATCCATAATTAATATGAACAAATATGGGCTCAGTGTACCCCCTAGCATGACTCCTGTCTTGGTATCGAATGTCTCTGATTTGTTGTTGCTAGTTCTCACGTAGTTCTTTGTATTGCATCTATATAGGCTTCTAATGTTATCAATGAGCTTTTTGCTGACGTGTTTCTTCTGCAGCGTTTTGTAGATAACTTCTCTATCCACTGAATCGAACGCCTTCTTGATGTCTATGAATCACATGCTTAATTCTTCTCCTGTGTCTATTGTTCTTTCTACTAGTTGTTTCATCACAAATACTGCATCCATTGTTCCTCTGCCCGTTCTGAAACCATTCTGTTCTTCCATTAGTTTTTTCGTCTCGTTTTTCAGCTTTTCCATCAGAATACTTTTATATATTTTCCTTGCTATGCTTAGTAGCGAGATACCTTTGTAATTATTGCAACCTTAGTATTGCCCTTCTTGTGGATTAGTAGTATTACTGCAAGTTCCCAGTCTTCTGGTATCTTATTATCTCTTGTTATATTGTTCGGCAGTTGTAGAAATATTTCTTTTCCCTTGTTTCTCATGTAATTTGGCATTTCCGCTGTTATTTCATCATGTCCTGGCGCCTTATCCACTTTGAGTTTCTGCAAGCTCTTCGTTAATTCTTCCATTGTTATTGTCTTATCATCTTCGTCATTCACAGAGTTTGTATTCTGTGCGGTCTCTTCCGGTTGTTCTTCTTCTCCCTACGCCGCCAATAATTCTTGGAAGTACTCTCTCCGCCTTTCCATAAGGCGTCTGTGATTATTTGATTGTTTTTGTCATTTATATGCGTGACTCAATTCCTTTTTTCTTTTCTTAGGTTGGTCACCACTCTATAGAATAATTTCTGGTTTTCTTTACAGTTGGTTTCCATTGTCATACCGAATTTCTCCCATGCTTCTCTTTTTGCCGCGGTCACTTTCTCTTTCGCTTGTCTTCTTGCTGTTTTATAATTATCGTAAGATTCTGCCTTTGGTTTGTTCAGATAATTTTTCCATGCTTGTTTTTTTGTTGTTATGCTCTGCTTTATTTCTTCTGACCACCATGCTGTTTGCTGTTTGTTCTTTATTTCAGTTGTTCTTCCGCAGGCTTCTTCTGCACTTTCTATTAAAGCTTTTTTTTAGTATCTTTCATATCTCTTCTATTTCCTGTAATTTGTCTTCCAGTTCCTATTCATCTAGTTCGTCCTGCATTCTTTCTACGAATTCTTCCCTTATAGTGTAATCTCTTAGTCTATGCGACTTTATTTTTTGAATCCTACTTCTTTCTCCCGCTTTCCTATCCCGTCAATCCTCTTCTCTTGTTGCTAGTTTAGTTTCCACCAAATAGTGGTTACTTCCTAGTTCGTAGCTTCTTATCACTCTTGTGTTCCTGACTCTCTTCTTTAGATTTTTTTGAAACAATTATGCGGTCTATGATTGATCTCTCCTCTTTGCTGTTTAGTACTCTTAGAAATTTTTATGTTAAAATAATGTGTTGATAATTATCAGTTACTTGTCCATGCATATGTCTAATAGTCTTCTTCCAATATTGTTTATGTGCTGTTTACCAAATCTAGTTGTATTCTTCCCCACTCTCACTCGTTTAAATCCCATACCAGAATCACTTGGTTTTTTGTTTTATCTAGTGCTTCTTGAAGTTTCTCATAAAACTCATTTTTCCTTTCAACGCATTCGTTTTAATTTGGATTTATAGGAAAGTTCTGGACTATTACTTGAGGGCCTCGTTGGAAGGTGATGCTTCTCAGGTTATAAAATCCTTTGAGTTTTCAGACAGCAATTACGATGCAGCTTGGAAACATTTGCGTAAACCTTTCGATAACGAAAGTTTGTTAATTCAAGATCATTTAGATGCAATTATTAATTTGGAGAAGATAAGTAGCACCTCATTCTCAAAAATACATAAATTAGCTGACACCGTATCAAAGCATTTGCGTACTTTAGAAATTTTACAGCAACAACTAACACATTGGGATGTTATAATCATGCATTTAATCTCTAAAAACCTTGATGACACTACGCTTGTTAAATGGGAAAAATTTAAATCAAATAAAGATGCGGTATCATTAGAAATTATGTTTTTTTTTTTAGAAACCGGGCCGACTTTTAAAGAGACTAGAAGAATCTAGGCAAGACACTAATAGGCGATTCTATCCGAAAACACGAGCTTTACATTCTTTCGCTTCCAACGAACAGGATTACAAAAACAGTTTTAAATGTAATTTTTGTCAGGGCGTTCAAAAGAATCACGGATATGATAGATTTCGAAAGATATCTACTCCAGAACGTATTGAGCAAACAAGCAAACTAAGCTGTTTGAATTGTCTCAAGTCAGGTCACGGTGCAAGGGTTTGTGGTCTCTACTCGTCCTGTAAAAAATGCAATAAAAAACATAATATGCTACTTCATCTTGAAAGGGAAGTTCAGGCTACAAGTCGAGGTACTGATAATACTGATAGTGCTAATACGAATGTAACAGAGTTCTTCTTTCTACAGTGCTAGTCAAAATTTATGATCGTCAAAGTAAAGCACATTTGGTTAGCGCTTTGTTAGATTCTGGCTCACAATCGTCATTCATAAGAGGAAGGACTTTGTAATAAATTGAATCTAAACCTCAAAAGCTTTAGTTTGGCAGTAGAAGGTACAAACAATGCCCTTAGCCATATCAAATATAAAACATTTTTACAAATTCATTCGCAAAACGATCGATTCAATTTAAATCTTTCATGTTATGTTTTACCCAACATCACCAGCAATATACCATACCATACTATTAACATGTCCGATTGGAATGTACCAAGCAATGTAGATTTCGCAGATCCCAGTTTTCAGAATCCTGCGTCGATTGATCTGTTGCTAGATATGCTGATGTATTTTGGAGAATTTTAGTTGACAGTCGTATTGATTTAGGTCATAATAAAGTTGTCCTTCAAAATTATTCGTATCCTTTAATAATCAACGCATAAGGTGGCATTTTGGCCCTGCATTCGCATCTAATTTTGGTGTATTAAGTCCACAAAACACCATCTAATGCATTTTTAAATTTCGAAGAATTGGCAGCTTTATTGGCACAAATCGAAGCAATCTTAACCTCTAGACCTATCTGCCCTTTATCAACTGATCCTTTATATCCTTCTCCATTTTTAATTGGCCAGCCACTCACTTCCTCATTGGAACCAGATTTAAAGGAAATTCCGGAAAATCGTCTGTCAAGATACCAGAAAATTGAACAGCTTAGGCAACATTTTTGGAACAGATAAGAATATATAGGTGAGCTTTAGCTAAAAGTCAAATGAAAATCAAATCGTGGTCAGTTTCTAAAAGGAGCTTTAGTACTCATCGTCCCTAAGCCGCATTGAAGACATGTTTCCTGGAAGGGACAGGCAGGATTAAGCGATCAGTGTCAGAAATATGGAGCAAACAAGGAGCATTACAATAAGTGCTGGTGTTAAAAGACTTAAATCTTTCAAAGCTGGGGGGCATGTTGTGAGAAGCTAAGTGACGTGGGTGATCAACCCTCTTTGTGCGCATTCCAGGAACGAGAGGGACACGTGGGAGTAGTAAATGCGCAGGTTTTGCTGGGTGTTCTTAAACAGTACAGACTAGAACTTACAAGAAACAACACGTATTGTATTACCATATCTCTACTACTGTTATTCATTTAATAAATAAGGTATACAGGTTACAAAATTTATTATTGTAAACAACACAGTGTTAAAAAACAAACCATCAATATAAAACGCCGCTAAAGAATTTGGAGAGAAGAAACCTCGCTTAGCTAGTAAAGAGACCTCGAGAAGACGTCATTGATAAAGTTGCAAAGTTCCGGATTTCAAGAAATCTGCAGTATTTCCAGCAGAAATGGAAAATTTCTTGATGGAATACATCCTAAAATGTTCGTCCATGTTTTACGGGCTTTTACCAAGAGCCACCAGACGCCTAGCATATGAGTTCGCCATCGCCAACAAGCTGCAAATTCCCAAATTCTGAACCGAACATAAAATGGCTGGAGAAAGTTGGCTGACCGCGTTTGTCAAAACACACCAATCACTGTCAATTCGTACACCAGTCAACGAGCTCAGTTAGGATGACATTCTTCAACAAGCACAATGTTGAAGTTTTCTTAGACAAACTGACGCAAGTCTTGAAGCGCTACAAATTTACAGCTGGCGAAATTTTCAATCTAGACGAAATAGAGGAGTTTCTACGGTGCCAAAAGTCCAGGAGGTTTTAAGCAAAAAAGGCGCCAAACAGGTGGACTAGGCAGCTTCGAGAGAAAGGGGGGGGAATGCGACTCAAGTTGAAATCATTTCCGCAATTGATAATGCCCTTCTGTCCATTTGGCTTTTTCCAAGCAGAATGCCCACAGGCGCTTCACCAGGCTCATTGCGCTTCTACATAAAAGAGGTCGAGTGACCTCGGAAAATTTCCTTCAAGTCCTCACCTTTTCCCAAACAAATACGCGTTGCAGTAAAGACCACCCTGTTTTACTTGCATGGACAATCATGAGTCACACCTCAGCGTTGAAGCTCTTGACTTTGTAAAAAGATGGAATTGTGGTGTTAACGTCTAACAAGTTGCAGCCCCTAGACAAGACTGTCTTCGGTCCCTTCAAAACATTTGTTGCCAGTGGTATTGATTCCTGATTATTGGAAAACCCTAATCAAACTATGGGAATTTGGCATTGCCTAGGATTTGCAGCCTGGCATGGGACAGAGCTGCTTCTTCCCAAAACATAAAATCAGGTTTCCGTGCCACTGGAATTTCACCTTTTGACCTCGAAATATTTGAAGACATTGACTTCATGTCCTCATTCGTTTCCGACCGTGAGACTCAACCAATAGCTTCCACTACTGCTTCCGACCCTGAGAAAACCCTTTTCATCTACAAATGGGTTTAACTTTCCACTTCTGATTGAACTTGCTTTACCAAGACCATAAGCGCGTCTTGAGAATCGGTTTCGCAAAGTGCCTTCTTTATGCCTTGAGTTATTTACAAATCGAAAGCATAACGCTACAATCCTAAGGATTTTCTATAAAGAAGAAAACTTTTTAAGAATACATATCCGGAGGTACTACAAAAATCAGAGTAATTTTTCTTTCTTCGTTTTGGACTTCTGAGAAATTCGAAATATCAAAAGGCCAATTATCTGGCGTATCCAATAAAAACGCAGAACCACTAAAGCACGTGGAGTGATGAAGTAATTGTTCCCGAAACAAACCACTACTTGCACAATCAGCAGGATTATTATCGGAAGGAACATGTCGCCAATGGTTCGGAGATATTTTATCCTGTATATGGCTAACACGATTACTAACGAAGGTATGCCGATGATGTGGTGATGTCTTGATCCAAGTGAGAGTAACTTTAGAGTCGGGCCAAGCGAACGTATTGGAAATAAAAAGTTTATCCCCATATGCATTACGAACAAATTCTACTAAATCTGTTAACAATACAGCAGCACAAAGTTCTAATCGTGGCAATGGCAATCCTTTTAAAGGCGCGACTTTGGACTTTCCAGCTACTAAATAAATAACCACTTCACCATATCCAGCCTCATTTGTAATTTTTTTAAATGTATTTCCTTGAATTATACGAATGTTTTTCCTTTTTTTTTCTTTATTTAATATTTACCCTCCAAATATGTATACCTTACATTTGCTCTGAAATAAGAGTCTGGCAACGTTGTAATGAGACATTATTTTACTTTAGTACTGGCGCCAAAACTGGACGTTTACCTGCGTTTACCATATTTTATGTACACTCGGTCGACTTTTGTTGGTGCTGTATATTTCATTAATTAAATTAAGATAGGAACATAATATCGGTAAATTAAAGCAGTGCGAAGAAAGCACCCGGTGAATGGTTTCACAATGTTAGTGCCAACTTCGGAGAAGGCAAATTTGAGGCAGATATACAGCTTTCCAAAATCTAAAAGAAGAACTTACAAGAAAGCCGGTTTTGGCATGGTTTGATCCGAAAAATGAAACTGTTAATTCAGCAGATGCTTCCTCACATGGAATGGGAGCTGTACTCAAGCAACGACAGAAGGATGGTAATTTTCGACCCGTGGCATACGCTTCGAAAACATTAACTCTTACTTAGAGAAATTAAGCTTAAATCGAAAAGGAAGGATACGCTCTCACTTGGGCTTGCGATCGTTTTAAAAATTATATTATAGGTATAAAAGTGCAACTTGAAACAGACCACAAACCCCTTGTGGCTATTCTAACGGTGAACTCATTAGATGAATTAACACTAAACTCCAAAGAATGAGATTACGTTTGATGAGGTACACATACACCGTAAAACACATTCCAGGGAAAGAATTGGAAGCAGTCGACTTCCTATTTCGTAGACGTTTACAAAAAAAAGGCAGAAATAAAGGAAATAACTTGGACAAATGCATCGAAGCACATGTACAAGCCATAACGAGCAGCTTATCTGTAAAAAATAAGCGTCTTCGTCAAATCATTATCGCCCAAAGAAAAGACCAGATTTGCAAAATCCTCACTGGGTGGCCCGAGAAAGCAGATCTACCTATTGCATTAAATAGTTACTGGCAATATCGATGTGACATAGTAGTAGAAGAAGGGATTCTCATGAAGGCTTCAAGAATAATCATTCCCAAAGAACTTTCGCCCGACATCTTGAATAAAATCCATGAAGGGCACCAGGGGATCACAAAGTGTTGAGTACGGATCGGCGATTCGATTTCGAAAGACATTGAGATTCTTGTGAAACAATGTCGAGAAGGAAATTAACACGAACCACTAATGCCCACAAAATCTCCTGAAAGACCATGGCAAAAAGTCGTTATGGACCTTTTTCACCTAAGTGGGATTTGGTATCTATTGTCCACAGACTATTTCTCAAGATTTCCTGAGATACCACGACTGACAAGTCTTCGAGAATGAGAAGTTATTGCGCATTTAAAATCAATTTTTGCACGCCATGGAACTCCGGACGTGGTATTTAGTGACAATGGCACTCACTATCAAATCAAATTTTAGCCAACTTGCAATAGTGGGGATTCTCACATCCAAGGTAAATTTAAATATTGGCAGCGAACTTTTATCCTTAGTAATTGCTTATGGTCCTAATGAGGACGAGAGAGAGCGGAACCAAGGATGAATTCTATGAAGTACTGCAACGAGAACTAGACGATGCTAAAGGAAAAGTCATTCTGCTGGGAGATCTCAATGGCAGGCTAGGAAACTGTCCTAGTGCGTACCATGGGGTGATAGGCCAGCATGGAGAAAACCATTTGAACAACAATGAAGTCAGGCTAATCCAACTATGTATCTCAAACGAGCTGATTTTAGTGAATACTATGTTTTCGCACAAGGAAATTCACATGTACATGCGGTGTACGAAAAATCAGTTATAGACTACATAGCTGTCGGACGTCATTCCCGCCGTCAAGTGAAGGATGTTAGAGTTAACTGGGGGCCCGAGCTAGCAACAAACCACTAACTGTTAGAGATGCAGTGGTTTATCAAGGACCGCCGCACAACACGCAGGTGAAACATAGGAAAGACCACAAGAAGAAAAACCAAAATTAGTGAACTCAAAATTGAGGATAAACAAAACAAATATCAAAAAAAGATAAAAGAGAAATCCACGCAAGTATTATCGGCACACGGAGAAAAAGATAATCTATAGGAGAGCTGGCACAGATTCAAGACAATTATACTGGAGTCAGCAGAAGAAATATGTGGTACTATAAAGTGTGGGGGCAAAGTAATAAGAAAATGACGAGATGGTGGAATTAAGACGTTAAAGAAGAGGTAAAACTGAAAAAGAGGAAGTGGAAGCAACACCTAGAAAATTGAACACAAGATAGCTGCAATAATTACAAAGGGCAAAAACAAAAAGTCAAGAGAATAGTGCAAGATGCAAAAAAGGATAGTTGAGAACAGTTCGGGCACGAAATGGAGGAACGCTTTGGTGAAAATCAAAAACTTTTCTGTAGAGTCTTAAAAGGCCTAAGAAATGGCAAGAAAGTGCCTTTGAAAAACATTTTTGACAAAAATAAATGCCTACTGACGGATGATAAGAATATTATGAATAGATGGAGAGAATATTTTATGGATTTGCTGGGAACAGGAAAGGATGCTCATTTGGTGGAAGAAAACCAAGAGCTTACAACCGACCCCGTCACTAAAGAAGATATAGCTGCTCTGGAAAAGATGAAGCTTGGAAAGGCAGATGGGCATGATAGCATCCCATCAGAGATACTGAGACACATAGGAGAAGCAGGTTAGGATCTACTGTTCCAAGTGCCATCCCTAGCATGAAAGCATGGCAGAATACCTGCAGACTGGGAAGTGACCATCATAGTCCCATTGTTCAAAAAAGAAGACAACAGGAAATGCAGCAACCATCGTGGAATATCTTTGTTAAGTGTCCCAGAAAAGATCTATTCCAGAATATCAGCTGCTAGAGTCACAAGGAGGTTTCAGGCCAGGCAGAGGCACTCAGGACTTGATTTTTCACTCTAAGGCAGATTTCGGAAAAGGCTACAGAATATGATAAGGAAGTTCACATGTTATATAGATTTGGTTCAAGCCTTTGACAGCAGAGACTGGCTGAGTTATGGGCTGAGGAGGCGGGGTGTAATCAGAGGCCTAACAAGTAGAATGCAGAGCTACTACAAAACCTACAGAAATTACATCAGGACGGGTAACTCCCAGTCAGAAGAATTTTGGACAACAGCTGGGGTCAGAATGTCAGAAGAGGACCCGTCGTTTCCAGCTCGGCCATTGGCTTCTCAGAATTAGCCTATACTGATGATATAGCGCTGATTGCTGGTAGTGAAAGAGATCTACTAAAGAATTTACAAATTTGGGCCGTTGAGCTTAGGAAACGGAAGCCTTTAATAAATACTGCTAAGACCCACACGATGGTAAATAGTTGATCCCCAGTGCAGCACCAGATCACAATTCTAGGAGAACAGCTAAAGCAGGTTAAAAAGTTTAAGTACCTGGGATGCACAATCAGTTCAGATGGAAAAATCAATGAAGAACTAAATGAGAGAATTGGCGCTGCCGGAAGACTATATGGAGCTCTGAGTCGAACGTTTATAGGGAAGAGAGAGATTTTGAAAAGCACAAAAGTAGCAGTATTTAATTCCACGTACATTCCCATTCTTACATAGGATTGCAAGTCGTGAGCTCAGACTCCAAATCGGTTTAAGGGCTTCCAAGCGATAGAGACGGAGTATTTCCGAAGTGTAGAAGGGAAAATGGGGCACGACCAAATGAGAAATCAAACAATTCGTCTTAACCTCCAAACCAGACTTATAAAAACAACCCTTGACAGAGCCAAGCTAAGATGGTTTGGGCATGTAGCTCGTATGCCACCTGAAAGGCTACCCAGACTAGTTATGGAAGCTAGACCTGAAGGAAAGAGACCACAAAAAGCGGATCGAGGGGTAGACTGGTTCCGAACCAGGGGACTAGCCTCCAGTAGGGCAGTCTGGAGAAGGATATCCTCTACACCGACCAGAGGTAGATTAAGTAACAGTAAGTAAACTAAGAATTTTTAAATTGGTTAATTTTCATCTTCCTTCTTTATCCAGTGTTCATAATTTTTGATTAAAAAAAGGTTTAGTTCAAATCCATTTTTGATTTCCATCCTAGGATTTCATTCAACAAAATACATAAATTTCAATATAAAACACAATTTATATTGGGATGATACAGGGTGAATTTTGAAGGATAAGGCTTGTACTTCAAGGTGGCATAACTGAGGTTATTCAGGAAAACTTGATGTCTTCAAAATCAATGGATGAATATGACCAAAATGGCGTCATATATTATGAAAATCTAACATGAGGGATGAATTCAGATTGGGATTCAGCATGAATATCAGAAACAAATCTTTTTTTTCCTCCATACTGTAGACAAAGTTATAGGGCTGTGTAATAGATTTCTTTACTGCTGCATGCATGTCTATAAGCACTTCAACTCCTAGCTATAATACTGCATTTATTTTATCCCATTTAGCAATCGATTTTAATTGGAAGGTAAGGTTCATTATAAAAATGATATAAAAAGACCAAGCAAGTTTTCAAATTCTAGAGCAAAAGCAGATAAGAAAACTAAATCTACGATGGTGAAATTATACAATTCTCTTTCAAAAGTATTACAAAAACAACCAAATCAATAACAAAATTGTTTAATAATCACTAATCAACAAAATCATATAATAAATGCACTTTCTTTAAATCAACTAGCCAGAAAAGCACGTGACATTTATAAAAACACAGAACCTTTATTAATAGAGCATTTTTCACACGATTTTCTAGCTATGTCATTGATATAATGTGGAATACATCATTAATCATAAAATTAACAAAAATAAAAGCAACAATTCTAATTTAATAGACATATAATTCTAATATTATAAAAGATAACAAAAACTCACTACTTCTAAATATAACAACCTCGCTTAAATTCTATAATAGTACATAAAAAGCTGTCACGATCGCAAACTCGTACATGCTGCCAATAACATATAACATGCAGTCAGAATGAAAAGATGAGATGCTAAAGCATTTCTACAAGCATTCTCAGTTTCAATTTAAAAACATGCTATTGAATATTTTGAGTTACCGATTTAAATTAATTTGTAAGTTTTTGGCACATAAGTAATAAAAATTGAATTTCTTGATGGCACTTCTGTAATTTACCCTCATTAATATGGTCTTTATCAACCATTCAAATGCCATCAAAAGATTTTAATAAAAATACGCGTACATGCTAAAGATGTAGCAGACTCTCATATAAAATGTACATTAAGGCCAATTTAAGTGAAAAAAAATTTTTTAAGAATGAATGTAAGCACATTTAATCACTTATGGATACACAATAAACACAGCCAAACATTCACGTCTACAAGTTTTCAATAGATGAAGTAGAGTAATTGATAGAAAATCTATTGGACGACTTTTGTTTCATTGAATGCACCTTGTTTTTTGGTACTAAATTGTTAAAAGACAGTCTGTGAAAATGAAAATTTAAGTCTTAGATTCTGATTCAAACAGTAACAAAGTGTAATTTTCAGTTTTATAATCACTTTTCTCATTTTCGGTATTAGAAGTTGTTATTTTTTATTTGCTATTTGTTATTACTATTAATTTTATTTTTATAAGTTTATTTTATTATGTGAATGTACATTCCATGGTGGACTCTACAAAATATACTATTGAGAAAGATGGGGAACAGAATTTAGAAAATACAGAAATTTCTAGTGGGCACAAAAGAAATTCTTATAAAAATGATGTAAATGTTGTTTCACAAAGCATAAGATAATCCTAACTACCAATGGTCTTTAGATGAGTTTGAGCTGGGTTTTTGTTTAGGCTATCATAGATTAATCAAAAATAAATAATATGAGTCGTCATTATTGCCTGTGAAAAACAAACAGGTGGTATAGTTACTTTAAAAATGCTTTAAAAAAAAGAGTCACTCAAAGGTCATGCAGAACAACAAGTGGTAAGAGAAGTTGAAATTCAACAATAATAATAAACAAGAAAAAAATTACTGAGAGGTAATACTGGCCTCTTGTCTTCTTTTTAGTAGCCATCACAAATTTTTTTAATACTATTTTAATAAAAATACAAGACCATCATTTCTATTTTCATAGACTGACTTAAAATAACATGAAATAATTAAATATTGGAAAAATCTTTTCTATTGTATAATTTATAGAGCTATTTTAATAATTCTTTCTTTATACTCAGTGAAGATAAGATAAAGCGATTCAGGCCCATTTAAATTTCTTTAACTTCATTGTATATTTACTTACACTTCACATCAATACTTACCTACATAGTGCTATCATAATTATAATACTTATATAATAAAAGTGACTAAATAAAATCTAGCACAAGAAAAAAAAATCGAATAGTTGAATTTACCAATGTTCTAAGTGCCAAAAATATTTCTTTTTACATACTGGTTTAGGCCTCTTTTTCTATTCTAAGATTAATTGTTTTATTAGAGAGTAATCAAGTTATGTTTGAATAATTCTTAATTATGATTACATCAATTTCACTTAGAACATTGTTAAATTATACACCTCAATTATATTAATACACAAAAAAAAGATCAAGATAAACATAATATTGTAATGCCAAGCTTTATAGCAAAGTTTAAATCTAATTTACCAGAAATCAAATGAACAAACAAATATTTACGTTTTACATTTGATTCCCAACAAATTCTGCAATTATAAAATAACAAATAATAAGCATATAAATTTTACTTACATAACGATTACTTTTCTTCACATACACCTGTCGTTTTAATTTCTTTGGTTTAGTCAAAACTGAGAAATTAATGCTCTGTGTAAAAAAAATCAAAGTAAAAATAAAAACATCTGTTTATGAATATAAAATAAAAGAAAAATTAAAATAATGAAACGATTATCAAATCTATATTACTTAAAATACTGTGGAAATTCATTCATTATCTCTCTTACTAATTTTTGATCTAGAACACTTTGGCTTGATTCTTCACAGAAGATTCTTGTGAAACATTTGAGCATATCTTCACGTCTATGATAATGTTCTGAATAATTTGTATTCTTCATAACTCTTCGACACAGTTCTAAATATTGATGCCTTCTCTACAATTAAATTTTAACGATTGCAGATTCTATTAAAAAAAAATTAAATAAAAACAAAAAACCATACCTTATCTCCTGGTGATAAATCTGATATATTCCTTACAACAATATCAATTAGAACCTTTATATCGTTTGTGTAAAACAAATCAGCTGTATTTGGCTGACTAAAAAGGTCGTTAAAAAGTTTTATAAGGGAATGTGGAGGTGCAGGTTCATGATCAAAAATTCTCACAGGATCCTCTGTAATTAAATATGAATTAAGTTTCTATTTGAACAGTTTCATCTTAAATAGTAACACAAACCTTCTCTATTTAAAAGCAGAAGTATTCTTTCTGTGAAGATTTTTGCAACTTTTCTTCCTGATAAAGCCTTTAGTACTACATTATCAGATTCTAAAGTAAATTGTAGATTGTATGATATAATAAAATTTAAAAATAGATCAGGGATTTGTTCATCTACGTCTGTATCAGGTGGAGACTCGATATTATTTAAAATGAAGATTAAAAATTGTACTCCCAGGAAATCTGTAAAGAAGTTTGAAAGTTAAAATCAAGCTGCATTATTTTATGTACAACAATAAAAATTAGGTTATCAGATGAATGACATAACCAAACAATTTTAGGTTAGAAATAGGATTTTGACATTTGAACTTTTCACATTTTGAGGTTACAAGTCAGACATAAGCAAAAAATTTTAATAAAATGAAGTAATGAAGTTTTTCAGTGAAGCAATGCAGAATAGTCAGTCAAGTGAGGCGAAATCAGCAGTGACATCATTTCTATACAATTTACTTGCTTTGAAACCTATATCCACTATACATAACACGTTTAAAAATGTCAAATTATTTATGTTAAGTATATACAAGTTAAAAATTACGTATTATTAGATTTGTTTATATGTTTGATGATAAAATCTTGTGATTGCGTTTCAGTAGTTTCAGTAAGTTCACACAAACAAACATGAGAAGTAGCAAATCACAACCTAACCTTACTTGTATTTTTTTGTACTTGTCAGATCTTTGAATAAAAGGCACAAAGTGAAAATCAAAATCATACACAAATGCTGGTATTACGCTGGTATTACATTCATATTGTTCATATTCTGCTTTTTATATTCAGGCATCATCCAAATTTGAGGTTAAATACAAGAAGTACCAGCAAATTCAGCAGGATTTGTCTGGTCTCAAGCATTGTTATCAGATGCATTTTGCTACTCAAACTGATAATTCTATAGGTCTGTTTGTTTGCCTACTCAAATTGCTTCAAGTAAAGGCAGTCGAGCACTGCCACATGCATAAAAAGAGCAGATTCAAGAATTTTATTCCATTTTAAACAAATTAACGATTTTTCTTAAGAATGAAAAAATAATCAGCTGATTCTAACCTAGAAATAAGAATGTAATATATAATTATCTTGAGTATCTCATACACTTCCATCTTATTATTACCATTTAGCAATGCTTGTGTCCACGAACAGTTAGTATGCTACCATGCTGCCAATGAAAAAATTCCCGATTGGTTGACATGTGAACAATTCTTACAGCATGCTTAACATGGGAGAAATTTATTAGGATCAGTGTTTGCAGGTCCAGTAACAGCTTGGTCAAAAAGTCTTGAAAACTAAAATTAAATTTTTGGAGCTTCTACTTCTGATAAAAGAATTTTCCTTAGGTTAAAAGGTAAATAAAAATATTGTATGTTCAGGTCACACATCCAACTTAAATATTGTTTATATTTCATAAAAAGGCACAGTAATTTTAAAAGCGTGAACATCTGTAGTTTTTTTTTCTTATTGCAACCTAACCTTAATGTAGCGTATAAATCAACATCAAAACAAAAAGTAACATAGTGTTTTATTAGATTCTTAAACAAAACTTTACAATAAGTGTTGAGAATGTTTGCCATTTACATCAAGACGCTTTTGAACACAATTTTTAAGCCCATGAAAAACATTTTAAAGAATCCAAGAAAAATTATTCAGTTCCACACACTTTTCAGTTATTCAGTTGGTACAAATGTTTTAAAAATGAGATTTTCAGATAAGGTCACATAAAGAAATCTAATACAGTTAAATCGCAGGAACATGGAGGGTATGATATTTGAGTATCAGAAAACTCTCTTAAAAATTGAATAATCTATATTAAGCAGTGTGCACCATAGCGCCTCTGTTGGAAGAATCCTTGTTATAATTCATCATCCAGCTGATCAATAAACTGTTGGAAAATTTCAATATGATATCTTTGTGCAGACATCTATTTTCTGTGATTGGAATGTAGTTTTGACATGTGGATTCTCTGCCGACCACATTATTGCATATTTTGTGAGTTGACATATCTAGAAAGTTAGAACCAAAAGAAACTTCCATCTAACAAATCAACATTATGCAGATGGTTTATAAACAATTCATGAAAAGTGGTTAGTTTGCAAGGATACATATTTAAATCCATTTTTAAAATTAATTGGCACATGCCATAAGCCACATTACTTTGTTGAGAAATTCTTCAAATCGAAATCAGTGGTGTTTCAGTCACAATTTCATGAACTGCTGCAATATTTTTTGAGATTCGTCTTGAGGAACAAGTACTTCCTAGTTTTCATTGAACACTACCCATTCCTCTGAATGATTCAAAAGAATATTTCAGTACATCCTACAAACCATTATACTGGAAAGGTAAGTCTGGATATTTTTCCTGAAAGTCAGCCATGTACTCAGAGATAGAGTATTTCCACTTGCCATTTATTTTTGTTAATCATCAAATTTGAAGTCAACTTTCAAATTTAAAATTTGAATTTTTTATTTACAATCTGTAACTTGTTTGGCTAAAGTACCGTCCTAATGAGATGTACAGCCACGGCCTACTCTAGGTGAAAATTTAAACGATCGCTCGGTAGCAAACATTAGAGGCCTGCACCAGGTTTACTACTTGGACCTTTACGCGGCCTAAGTCAAAGCTCGGGTTTAAGTCGGGCCGCGGGCTTCAGTTTAAAAATTTATCGGGTTTTTCGGGTCTACGTCCAGTCAATCGAGCCGTTCGGTCTTGTCAGGCCTTTCAGGCCTTTTTGACTTCTCGACCCTTCGGATCTATCACCCCATTTGGATCTCTCTGGCCTGTCAAACCTCCCGGGTCATACAGTTCTGTCGGACCTTTGGACCGTTCGGGCCTCTTGGGTCTTTTTGACTTTTTGACCCTTCGGGCCTATCGCGTCGTTTGGATCTCTTGGGTCTGTCGGCGCATACGGTTCTGTTAGGCCTCTCGAACCATTTTGACTTCTTGGTTCTCTTGGGCCATATGGGTTTCTTGAGCCTTTTTGACTTCTTGGCTCTTCGGGTCTGTTGAGCCGTTTGGATCTCTTGAGGCTGTTGGCATTCTGCTATACAGTTCTGTCAGGGTTTTTGGGGGTTTGTCTGAAGAACTATTCGGACTTCTCGAATCTTTCGAGCCTCTCAGACTGTTTTGGGCCGATCAAGAAGTTACAGGGCTTTTTTCGGGCCGCGTCAAGTTAGCCTCCAATCGGGTCAGGCCTGGAAATTCCAGTTCGTGCAAGGCTCTAGTAGACATAAACAAACTACGATTCTAATTATTAAGGCCTTAGTAAGCTAAAAGTTATGTTTACTACTGCTCTAGTACTCTGCTCTACTCGCTGCACCATAGGAAATTGAACAATTTTTCTTTGCTTGACATAATCTAGAGTTAATTGCTTGACACGAATGAATAATTCTCTGATGCAAATAAACGCCCAATATAATAAACGTTTTTATTGGAGGGAACAGCTACACTAAGAAAAGCAAGAAGAAGTTCAGCTGATGACATGACACATTAGCTAACTTTATGAATAATTAGAAAATAAATAAAAAATAATGTAAAGCGGTTAATCAAAATTATATGTATATCTTTTGTTTTGAGGAAAATTACTGTAAAACTTTCCTATGTTATAAAACAATTCTCACTTACCTAATTCAGAATTCAGAATAGCGAACAGTATTGTTATATTTCCCCAAAATCTTAGATTCAAGTTATGAACATCAATGTGATAAAATGCCTAAAATTGTAAAATGACATTCTTGGTGCATTGAATTTATTAAATGGAAAATAAGAATTTTAGAATAATAATTGCACAATGTGCAATGCTATTTTCTGATACCACCTGATAGATTTTCCGGCACATGGATAGTATGCCATAAATTGATCTTGTCAATTAATAAAGAATAAGAATAGATAATTTCGTTTTTAGCAAATATCTAGTAAGGCGTGAACTTTTTTGAAAAAACAAAAGCATAAGTAAACTGATCTCCAAAATAGCCAAATTTTTTCTAATTTAACCGATTTCGTATCTCTTACAATTTCCGAGATCCCAATAGTGAGCATCAAAATGTGGACACACTGTATACTTATCAGGGTAATAAATTTAATGTCATTCATTTTTTTATTAAAATAATAAGGGATCTATTTTGAATAGTCTGTCTTGGGATTTCTCTTCACCTTCACTCAGTTTTTCAGTAGTCCTATGAATATTTTCAGTTCATTCTTAATGACTGGTTTCCATCTAGTAATTTGCAAATACTTCAGAGCACCCTTGAACAAAAATACTTCTTCAGCATATTTGTTGGCTTTCTGCACAACCAAGTCAAAAAATTGTCATCAAGTAATAAACTGAAAAACTCTATTAGAGTAGTACGAGCATTTTTAGCTAATAGTTCACTTTTTTAGGAAAATTGAAAATTCTGCAAATTGGGAGTTGCCTGCCAATCAATCTCACTTTCTGTTGCCTCACCTTCAGGTTCTTCATTACCCGTAAGATTTATTGGAATTTCTGTTTCATTGTCAAGCTCTTCACCCAGGTCAAAATTACTTTCAGAACTGACATCTTTGGCACCATCATTGATAAATGTCGGATCTTCCAAGTTATCATTTGATTCATAAAGCATCCTTTCTAACTCTTCTGCTGTTAAATACCTCTTAAAGGTGGTTTTGGACTCCAGTCTAGGCTTGTTTATACCTGAAGGGCCTGGTTGACTTTCTTTCATTGTGTAGCAGATTAGGTGGAACCAAGTATACCAAATGCATTGCAACAGTTACTATAACACCCTCACAATCACACACCACTATCACTGGAACCCTAAGCATGCAACATACATTCAAAGAATGATAACAGCTCAGCACTTTTGCTTTTCTTGTAAAACAAATCACATATTTTATGAATAAACTAGATAAACAGAAATTTATAGTATGTGTTATGATTGGCAAAACAAAAAGAACACATAATTTAATCAAGGTAGCTTTAGATCTAATAGATCAAATAATATTTAAAATGGTTTGGTGTGACCACTGTAGTAATTTATCATTATCAACTGCTGCTGCTCAAATTTTTATAACGTGATTAGAGCAAGCAAACAAACAGACTTCAATGTGAAATGATGAGAAGTAGTATATAACATAACCTAAAAATATGAACGGTCCATTTATTTCTTACAAAAAATTAAAATAAATCTCAACATAAAACTGCAAAAACAGGCTTTGTTTGAAAATAAAACTATGACCAAATTAGTAATGATGTAACATGCACATGGTTAATTATTAATTTATTAATTAATATGACAACTCAATCAGTGCCATATTTATTTGACAGTTAACTAACCTACAAAGTTACTAATGTCACACTCAAACAAGGTTAGGAATTAAAAAAGTTCACTCATTTAATTTTCCTCCAGTACTTACCTAAATGTGTTATAGGCATGGGTTCGCCCATAGAGAATATCATAGTTAATAGCAGCGATGAATAATTCAATTTTGGTACATTTCTTGGATTTGCCAGCATATCCCTAATAAAACATTTGTTTTTTATAAATTTGTCTATTTACATTTAAATAATAATAAAATACCTGGCAAGTTCGCCTGGTAAAACAGAATTAAGCATAATACTAACAACCGTTCTGTCCAAACTGCATAAAACGCCAAATGCTTGTAAGAGAAGTTGCCTAATTGACCATCTCACTTCCATTTGATAATACTGAATCAGTGTTGTGATAACATGATATTGATCTGTAGAAATAACATGTTTACTTATGCTAGCATCTGCGTTTGACTAAAATAATAACAAGAATCCTATAAATATAAAACTTTAGATAATAAAGTAAATTTGTTACCAAAATAGAAATAAGTTCACTGATATATTCTTTAATTACAGTCTCGTCTTCATGTAACATCCAACTTCTCTGTTGAGAATCTTCCTTACAGGAAGTTAACTCATTAAATATTATTTTCAAACGACTGGCATCATGTGTTTGATCGATTTGTACATCATCCGCAACTAATGATGTCTGACAATGTGATAATATTGTACTTAAATATGGGAATGCTGAAGCTGGAAGTAAATCGTGCAATCCTTGTATAACAGTTTGTACAGCAACTTTAGACATTTCATGTGAAAGCTGTGTATTTATTCTAACACTCTCAACAAGTTCATAAACAGATTGTGATGTAATTATAGGAGAGACTTTGGTATTAACTGAAGAACCATGTATGCTAGTTTCCGACTTTTTACATTCTGACTCTTGTTCCTTTTTCAGTTCTTCGTGTATATTTTCTATTGACTTTTTTAAACTTTCTCGACTAGTTGTTTTCTTTTGTATTGGTTTTATAGGTTCTTCATGAACTTCATTATACTTTTTAACTTCACTTATAGTAGAAGAAAATGAAGTACTAGAATTTGTACTACTTCTAATTGTGCCTCTTGTGGTTTCTAATTGCCCTTCGGAATTTCTAAATAATAAAGGTGGTAACACAGTTGCTTCGTTTACTCCTACAGAATTCTGATGGACCTCTGGTAAATTTTCAATTTGTCGTTTCATTTCTTTTAATCTCAACAAAACCTCTTTCCTAGTTCCCATTACATATTCTGGTGAGAACTCATCATGCTTAATAGATTCCATGCAATTATCTAGATATTGAATATAGAATGCCGGACTTACAGTAACGGTCTCAACATAATTTGATGGTACAAATCCCATTTCGCCTCTTTCATTTATAACTTCCCACCAATTTTTATGTTTCGTAACAGTTTGATGTAATATAAAATATTCATTTGCTTTAAAGCTTAAAGTCTTCGCATATGTTGCTTTAAAATCATACATGCTCCGAAGCATGTCTAGATTACCTAAACATGTAATTATATTAGTTAACATCCTAATAATGATAATTACATTTAAGTTTGAAGGTTTTAAATGTATGTTTTTAAATAATGCACTAACTCACCTATTCTTATCATATTGTTGGACATTTTGAGGTAATTATTTTTAGGTGCACTTTCTGAACATTTAAAAAAAATAGTAAAAAGTTATTGGTAGAAAGTGAGCTACATTAAAACTTGTTTATTGTTGTCAGTGACAGCTGTCACGCCTATTGCTTTTAATTTTTAAGGCGGCGTTATAAATCAGTTGCCTTCATAACCCTCTTGTCAAGTTTCTAGGTTAGAAGTAGGAGTCTTAGGATTTATTAATTGTTGTATCACATGTAGTTTGTAAAATAATCCATATCAGTAAAATAGAATTATCATAAATAAAAGTACTTGTAGAATATTAGTGTCATATAATAAATAAGATATGTAGATTCAGCACAGCCTTAAAAGTTCGATCTGTCAATTTCGATTTATAGTGTCGCCATCTACGGTCATTCTAGGGAATATGACAAGAAAATTCAAATCGTAACGATTTCAACTTGAGATTTCTACGTTTATTATTAAGGAAACATTTTATTATCTTATTATTATTAGTATTACTTTAGTATAATTATTGCACATTGCATTATTTACATCTTACACTTAGTCACAGTAAATACGAAAGTACCTACTACACGCGCTTGTATAATTGATATGGTTTTTATAACTATAAATTTATAAAACAAACACTTGGCTTGTCTTTGTCAAATTTATACTTAATAGGTATGCGAATTTTGAAACTTCTGAGCACCATATCGGTGCGTTTTGTCTAACATTTTGCATCTACCTATCGTTACTTATAATTAAAGAGCGGATTTCTAGCTTTAATGTCTTTGATAAATATTGTAAGCATCAACCATCTCTATTTAAATGTTCACGAATCACAATAAAAGGAATTATTTGACTCTAAGTTTTTTTATGGTTTTTTTGTGTTTTTATATTTACATATCATGTTCTTGCTTATTTAGAGATTATTTTTAAATTTTTGCTGTATTTACATTTACCAAAACAATTTGATATTTAGTTTTATATTTGCTTACAATGTTTTATGGTTTGCTTCAAAGTTCGACAACGTATTGATTTTTTTCTTAAAGTACCTATGTACAGTAGACTTTAACCAAAGAATAAATACATTAAGATTCGTAATTGTTATTAGGTTATTTTGCAAAATATTTATTTTATACTGAGCATATACTTATTTTAGTCTTGCTTTATGACTTGTTAGTGAGCGTCAGCTTCTTTGTAAGGTCTCTTATTAGGTTAAATAATATAAGTACATGCCCAATCCACAACTTTACCGAAAAGTAAGATTCTATCACTGAGAAACATCATTATATTATACATACACTACCCCGTGTAGACCATCAACTGGGTAGCACATACTTTACGACGTCAGACATGAAAGATACCATCTGTGTACGACCGGAATTTAAGTTTAGTGTTTTGAAGTTTTACGTTTTGAGGGTTTAGTTTATCGAAATTTCCTTTGGAGAACAACGTGTGGCCAGCGCCCGAGTCTACTTTAAATTTCTGAAGCTTATTTCCAGTTTTTATATTGATGTAATACTTATTTGAGTCAGTATGTGTAGATTTATCATGAATAATGATAATTTCGTAAATGTTTAATTGATCTTCAAGAGAAGAATTTTCACTTTCTACTGATTTTAGCCTTTTTTTTCTGCCATTAACCTCTTGAGGTGCATCTTCTCGATGTGCCCCATTTTCACAATATTTACGCTTTAATTTAATTGAGTCTATTGTGCATTGTTTGGAATTATGGTAATTTTTTGCACACTTTAGACAGAATTCTTCTATTTCCAGATGTTTCAAGTTTAGACGAGATTTGGACCTGAATCTTGATGGATAATTATTTCGTTCTCTATGTCTTGAATTTTCTTTATCTTTATTGAATCTTAAATTGAATCTGCTTCAACTTCTATTTAGTTCACGTTCTTGAAACCCTATTAGTATCTACAGTGGTTACTATGGAGTTCTGTTGTGTCTAAATCTAGAATACACGTATAGCATTGTATTGAAAACTGTTAAATTATGATTAAAAGGTAAGTATTGAATATATTACGTATAGGTATACAATCGAACCAGGGACGAGTGATAACTGACATTTTTTTGAGCCACCATCCTCGATTTCAACTACTGATCTTATTACATCGAGACATTAATGTGGCGGTGGGAAATTTCCGAATCCAAACTCAGCTGCAGTAAAAACGTAATGTGATGGAAAAGGAAAGGGAACCAGGTGCGAGGGCGCAAAAACGATTTTTGTTTAAAGGCGCAAACATTCTTTGAGCCGGCCCTGCATCTACTCACAAAATCTTGATTGTGCGGAAAATCGCTATATACAGAGATTTGTGAAAGACGCTCCAAGATTTAAATGTCTCTAGGAAAATGAACGGCTTCTAACATCTTGAATTCTGGTTATTACTGATAATAAACATAAATGCACGTGCCACTATGTAATTATTATTACATTAAAACTCAGAAAGTTTAGTAGAGGTTTATTAAAAATTACCGATAGGATGATGCTGTAAATGTTCTTTTTCCTATTAAATTTCTAAGTAGCACTTAAAAATTGTTCTAAATATAATAAATCTTTTTTATTCCAGAAATTGAAAATTTAAATAAATCCTAGTTGGCAACGTTTTTTAAAAAATAAAAGTAGGCAAACGAATTCAAACCTGTTTTTATGGTTGCGTAATACACACACGTGCATTTCAGTTGTTTCTGGTTGTTTCAGTGTTGCATGAGTTTCGTGTTATTTTTATTGAGATCAACCTAAAAGTGCGCGAGTAAATTTTTGAAAATCGGAGTTTATTTTCTCGGGTTTATTGAAGTGTTGTTACTTGTTTTTATTGTTCCATAAACCGCCTTGTATTGAAGATCTAGGTGAGCTACCTTTATTTGCAATATTTATGTTAATATCTTATAAAATATTTGTGTGATTGTACCGCTGTGAAACCGGCAGAAAGAATAGTCCTTTAGAGAAAGCGAGGAACTTTATCATTTAAAATGTTTCTCAACAATTGCCAAATATATCGAACATTTAATAAAATACATCTGGAATATTGTAGATGTTATTTTTTTGTTTATTATCAACGGAAGTTGAGGTTATGTTTAAGGGTAATGCCTTGTTATCTATACATTGTTATGTTTACATATGTAGCTACAGCTTTTACTTTCTATGTTGTTTTTTTCTAGATTTATTTAAGTTTTATTAAAGAAAAAGCAAATTAAATTTATTGAAAATTAAATAAAGAATTATAAAAAGAAATTTTAAACTTCTATGGTCTTCTGTAAAATAGCTAACAACATAAAACATATTTTCTAAAAATCTAAAATATCCAGAAATATCCTGATTAAACAAATGAATTAGTAACATCTTTTTTGTTATTATTATTGAAAAATTTTGAAAAGAATTTTCTATATCCATGGCCTGCTAAATCATTAACTAAGCTTCTAGTAATTCTTTTGTACATATAATTTAGTTTGTATTTGGTTGATTCGGGCTGATTGCTTCACTTGTAATTGAAGACTCTATTTTTAAAAAACGAATTAATCTTCCTTCTTAAGAAATACCAAAGACTTCTCTATTTCTTATTTAATTTGAGGTAAGCTTTAGAAATGACTATAGGATTAGATTTTTATTTTAACTAATACTTGTAGCTACTGTAAGTAATTTGTACAAATATCAAACAATGCTACTGAGGATGAAGTTGCATAGAACGATTATCTAATATTTGTTTTGCACAAGCATTTTTAGTAACTATGAATAACAATACTAATATCTGTCTGCAGTTCTACCTGCATAATAATAAATATTATAATAAATACGTATAAGAATTGTTAGTTAAAGTTTGCACAGGATTATTGAGCTAATTTCTTGGACGAGATTCAGCGATGGTGACTGTACAATTTCTAAATTCTTGTGTTTTCTCCATTCAAGAATCTTCTCCAATGAGAGCTAACAAACATGTTCTGTAATCTCCTGAAGTATCATCCTGAAACGCAAAACATTTTATTTTCTAACTAACTGTTGAATAAAACAGTTCATCTTACAGAAATATCTTGTTTCAAACTTGAACCATACTCTTTAGCATAATATTCTTCAATAAGTTCTAAATCAATTTCTTTTCTCATAACAATGATTCTAATCAGCTCTCTGTCGTTTGTTCCCATACCTGCCATACTTGCATGCAAACGCTTAGCAAAAAATTTGGGAACACTACGAACAGTATCTACAATTGCTAAGAGTCCTCTTTTAATATGCCTAGAAAATTCCTTTTTAATAGCATATTCAATTGTATGCCCTGCCACATGTTCATATTCTTCAAAGACTAATTCAAGTTGGTTATAATTCCGTTGGGTTATAATTGAGATAAATGTTGATTCGTCTGTACCCCATTTTAATACACCTGAAAACAATTGAAGACACTTCAAATTGGATTCATATGAGAAATTTTCATACAAACCTGCTTGCAGTAATTTTATAGCATCTTCTAATGCTTTCTCGCGATTTACACTCCCACTTTCATCTCTAACTGTTTTGCTTAAAGAAATCAATAACTGTTCAAAATCTCCACTGGTATCTCCTTGTATATCAGATTCCAGTGTTCTTCCATAAGCTGCAACAAAATAAAATATTTTGTGAAAGTCATTAAACAACCTACAGACACTTACTGTTTTGGTAAACATCACGTATGTTTCTAATTTCTTCATTGCTCAAACTGGAAAGAATCTCAATGAGGCAATTTTCATCTGTACCAGGACCTTTCATTGCGTAATGTAATTCATTAACATAATATTGTTGTAAAGGTGTCAGCAATGCTTCTATTAGTATTTTGAATTTTCCACTTAGTGATTTTTTAAACTCTGTTACTAAATTCTGAAATGTAACAACATTATAATGGGAGCTAAACAAATGAATACCATTTACCTTTCCATATGTGAAGCTAAACTCATTGGCTATGGCTAAGCGTTGCGCGTTAGATCTGCGTGTTAAAATATTAATAATAGATTCTGCATCTACTTTGTAACTGTTAAGCGCTTCTAGAAGGGCATCTGCATCTGTTTTTGGATCAAAGATATTTGTTGGAGATTTGGTATCGCTATCAAAAACAGGCGTGGTAGCTTCCGTACTAGTTTTAATGGTTTGTGATGAAGATTCAGAAATGTGTGTTGTGGATTCAATGATTGCAGGTTCAGGTTTAACAAAATCGCCATTTATATATTTAGAATTTCTTCCAGAATCGGAAGCATTTGTAGGATGTTCATACTGGGTTTTTGAATCAGAATTGTTTATTGGGAGTTCTTGTTGATAAACAGGTGTTGTAGTTTGCATATCAGACGCGTTTAGGGCAGGTTCATGATCGTCTTCTACTTTGAAAGATTGGACTGGAAATTGGGGAATTACGTCTTGATAAGAAGAAGGTGTTGTGGTTTCAATATTTGTCTCCAGACTAGAAAAATTCAAAGCATGCTGTTCGTTGTCTTCTACGTTGAAAGATTGGAATGGAAATAGGGAAATTATCTCTTGCTCAGAAGAAGGTGTTGAGGATTCAAAATCAATTTGCGAACCAGAAAAATCCAAAGCGTTTTGTTCATCGACTTCTTCAAAATTTTGAGAAGGAAACTGAAAAATTACCCCCTGTTCAGAAGAAGCTGTTGTTGATTCAATATTAGTTTGAAGACCAGAAAAATCTAAACCATGCTGTTCATCGATTTCTTCTTCAAACGATTGGGAAGGAAATTGAAAAATTACCTCTTGTTCAGTAGAAGGTGTTGCGGATTCAACACCAGAAAAATCGAAATCATGTGGTTCATCGTCTTCTACATGGAAAAATTGGGACATTGTTTCTTGTCCAAAAGAATCTGTTGTGGATTCAACATTGGTTTGCAAACCAGAAAAATCCAGAGCATGTTGTTCATCAACTTGTTCTTCAAACGATTGGGAAGGAAATTGAAAAATTACTTCTTGCTCAGAAGAAGGTGTTGTGGATTCAACATTTGTTTTCAGATCAGAAAAATCCAATGTGTGCTGTTCGTTGTTTTCTACTTTGAAAGATTGGAATGGGAATAGCGAAACTATCTCTTGCTCAGAAGAAGGTGTTGTTAACTCAACATTAGTTTGCAGACTAGAACAATCCAGAGCATTTTGTTCATCGACTTTTTCATCAAAAGATTGGGAAGGAAATTGGGAAATTAATTCTTGCTCAGAAGAAGGTGTGGTTTCAATATTTGTTTCCAGATCAGAAAAATCCAAAGCCTGCTGTTCGTTGTTTTCTACTTTGAAAGAATGGAATGGAAATTGGGAAATTATCCCCTGTTCAGAAGAAGGTGTTGTGTATTTTAAATTAGTTTGCAAACCAGAAGAATCCAGAGCATTGTGGTCATCGTAATTTACTTCGAACGATTGGAATGGAAATTGATAATTTACCTCTTGCTCAGAAAAATCTAAAGCATTTTGGTCATCGCATTTTACCTCGAAAGATTGGAATGGAAATTGTTTAGAAGGTGCCCTGGACACAACGCCTGTTTGCAAATTGAAATCATTCAAGGCAGGTTCTCCATCATACTCTACTTCGAAAGGGTGGAAAGGAGATGGAATTACTCCTTGGTGCTCAAAAAGAGGTGTGGACACAGTAGCTTGCGACAGATACCATTCATTCGAAGCAGGTTTTTCATCATATTCTACTTCAAAAGGTTGGAATGGAAATTGAAAAATTCCTTCTTGCTTAATAGTAGGTATAGATTTAACATCATTTATATTTTCTTGATATCCAAAATTTGTTTGAAGATCATGGGCGTTAAGGGCGGGTTCCTCATCGTTGGTTCTGTTAGGCAATTGAACGATTCCATCCTGATCACTTGTTCTCACATCAAAGATGTTTCTTGGATGTTCAAAATCAGTTCCAATATCAAAGGCATTTGCTTCAGGTTCTTCATCAGTTTTTCTTATAGGAAATTGAAATGGAAATTGAGGAAATGACTCTGTTTTTTGAATTTGTTCTATATTATTCCAACTTTTCAAAATATTTGTTAACAATTTAGTATCTTCTGTATCCGCGGAGTATATTTTAGGTTCAATATTTGCACCAAAGTAATTACCATCATCATCATCTGTATCAGCTGACGTATTGTCAATATAGGAAAAGTCTGCGGTATAGTAGTCAGTATCTGTCTCTAGAAAAAGATTGTGATTTTTTGGAATATTTGCTCCAAAGGTTTTCTAGAAACAATGCACGGATTTAATAAAAACTAATAATCTTACAATATGCGCAATCATCACATTCAAGCAAGAAAAATAAAATATCTTAAATAATAAAAGAAATAAAAGAGATCCTGATTTTAGTTATAAATAATAAATTTTGAATCTGACAGTACTTTCAGTATAATGCTCTGACTATGAAAGTTCTAATTATTTAGTAATCATTAATTCTGCTATCTTCCAAGTGTTAACCTTTAACTTCCATAATAAAAATTGCAATTAAAACTGAAACTCTTAATCGCTTATCAACTTGAAAAAAATAATATTCAGGATGGAAATACTAAATTAAAAAGAGCAAAAATTGCATTATCTTCACAATAATTATTTTAAAATAGTGAACAAAAATTATAAGGTTAAATTATTAATTAGAAAAATTATTTAAAACTGCTAAAATATTGATTACCTGAAAAAAGATGCAGCAGAAGAATACTGTAACGATTGGTAGTTTCATGATGTCAACTCTTTACTGATGAATAATTCAATCATGCGCTGTTATTTATAGTAAATTACATTGCTGATTAAAATATCAACAATTCTGACTATGGTTTCTTTGTCACTTCAGGGAAAAACTTTGTTTAAGATTTTTATTTAATTTAGAGGTCAAAGGTTTTGTGAATCATGATCGGGAAAATAATGAGTTTTGAAGTTGATTCATCTGTAGGTTAATGATAAACTCGCCTGCTTAATGTGCTAGATAAATATTTGATTTTTGCTTAGTTTTTTATTGTTACGAAACGCAGTCGTGCTTGGTATGTAATGTGTGGCCTACTTTAACAAATTTGTCTTAACATTTTGCGTACCTGTGCAATGTGAGTACAGCAAACTAGGCAGAGTATAGGAATCAGGAATTAGTACGCCCTGAGTTAACTTCAGATTTGACGCCCAAGAAATACTAAAAATCTTTCGACCTAGAAAACTTAAAGGTCTTAAAGGAAGAGTAACTGTTAATATATAAAGAAAAACTTCATGGGTTTATTATAGCTCAACTTACTGAAATCTACCGAGTCGGGTAAACCAAAAGAGTACGAACTTCATTATCATACTGATTGTCGGTTCTCCAGGGGAAGCAGTGGCTTTTTAGATCTATTTTGAAGTTTCCCTTCCGCTCGGTGGTTAGGTCGATAGATGGAACCGAGCACGTGAGAGAGATCTGTAGAGGCGTGATAGTTGTGGAGATACGGCAACGGAAACACCTGAATTTTCTGGGGACGATAGTGGTGGTTCATGGTGGTTGAGTTGTGACGATGATCCGCGGCGACGTGAAAAAGACAACGGTACTGCTGAAATTGAAGGTTGAGTTGGTTATCACATAGAATATATAACGGGAAAAAGTCAAAAAAGAGACCTAGTTCCCGTATAAGCCAGAAATCGGAAGATGTTCAATCCCGTAGCTCGAAGTCGGAGACGAGGGGGAGGGGGGTTCAAAGATAGCAAATGACACAAATTTCGACAAAGAATCTAACAAAAAGATACCTAAAGGGCGCCAGGGAACAGTAACACTAAACGATATAACTCGTCGACCTGTCCCCACATCGACGAACACACTGTACATAGGGGTCCACTCCACGAACAACCTGTAATACAAATTTGAAATTGTATCCTGATGTTAAAATACACTCTCGCTTACCTGAAAGAGCTACATTGGCTCCACAAATAACATACAGAACATAAAATAAAAATATAATATGCTTTAACATTCAGCATCTCTCTCTCATGCTCTTATAATTGAAATGAACTTTATAAAACATCAACTTGATGAAACTTTAGGTTATTATAGCAAAATTTTAGCAATTCTTTGTTACTAGAAATTAAAATTCTGAAACACTTTATAACTCATAGTAATACATTACCTGAATATTAGACAAAATAATGCTTATGTAAATAAAATGCCGAAATAGGTAACACACAATAAGTTTATTACAAATTTAAAATGCAAAAGGAAGTGATTGGTAAAGGTTCAAATATGGACCACGAAGGTCTTCAACAAATAATAAATCTACCATAAAATACTTTACAAAGATTACATAAAAAATGAAAATGCATGAATGCAGAAAATCACGTCTGAAGGACTAACTAGTAAACACATTAAAATGACTTTCAATACAACAAAACAAAGCATAATATCAGATGTACCTTTCAAGATATTAAACTGATCGCAATTTAAAACATCAAAGATCAATAAAAATTATTAAAACTGTATTTATTGTTTCAAATAGAAGAACATTAATTTAACTTTAGACCTGTAGGTCAACAAAAAAAAGATCCCTAAGTTAAGTTATAAATTTCTAAAACAACAAACATAGCAGAAAATTCTCATAATACGGACAATATAATTAACACATCTTACATAAATCTTACTCTAAAATGTGTAGTTCGTCCTCAAACTTCCAGTAACCCCTTTACGGCAATTTAAATATCATGACTACGAGAGATCGACGCTCGACGCCATTAAACCAACAAGATTTAAAACACTTTATTGGCCTTTTTCACAAATCACAAATCTTTTAATTTAGAACACAGGAGAGTGTACCTTCTACATCAAACGTTAGCAAGATGACACCGTCCCAGCAGGACAAAACTGAACTTTCCACAATAATGGAGTCGATATTAAATTTCACACATCTCAACGATACTTCACGTGTTAAGAAATACACCGCGATAATCGAAACAAAGTTCACTATTAACACATCACGATCCTCCCCATGGGAAACAAAGGCGGCTATAAGTGTCGCTTGTTTATCGCCTGTTGAAGGATTACTAAACTATAGACAATTCACGCTTCAGTCTGTTAAAAAACTTCATTACCTAGTCGAGACCTTTGTCTGTCGAAGATACCACTGCAGTGGCAGCCAACCCTCCCAATCCTGGACATCGTCGAAGGAATTGTATTAAAGATAAGTTACTGTTTAATTCACCTTGCTGGTTAATATCAATGTTTTTGTGTGAAACCCCGCTGTTGGGGGTGTTTAGGAAGAATTCAAACTAAATTCAATAATGAATAAATGAAGTAACAATTGCACTTGTCCATGCTCTGCAGAGTCATTAGATAATCAAACTTTTAAGGTAGTAATTCAGATAATTTAAGTCGAAAACATTCTTTTCAAAATTGTAAAGATTTAAGTGAAAATTTTGCAGCCAATTCACGAAGTAATTATTCTTATTTGTGGTTAAATATCTTAATTAGTCTTTGTGTTTTACTAAAAAATGTTACTCATCATTTCGATTCGTTTCATCCAGTTATAATTATTTATATCCTAATTTTTTTTATTGTTTTTTAATTTATCGTTTTTTATTCTCTGTTTATTAGTTTCTCAGAAATATTTTTATTTAAAATTGTAACTCCAACGGAATAAACATTTCACACTAAAATAATTATATTTATAATTTCGAAATTAAAAGAAAAATTTTAATAACTAACTTGAATTCTATTATTAGACGCGATGCGCGCATCTATCAATTGTTTCCATAGCTTACTACTTGAACAGTTCGAAAACGAAAAGAAAACAAGGCCATAATTTATTTATTTATAAAACTATGTCAAGTGGTATATCGTTAGAATCGTTGAAAAAGAGCCTTTTTTATAAAGTCATGGCCAACTATGGCTTCCATTAAAAAAAACCCAAGCTTGTGTCATAACTAAAAAATTATAGCTTAAATAAAAACTTTGGTTAGACTGTATTATTAAGCACATAATTGCCTACAACTTTTTCCTTTACTCATTTTTTCTAAAGTCAATAATAACAAAGCTATAGGCACCAAACAAAATAACAAAAAAATTATTTTTGCGTGTTATCTAGTTAGCCATGCATTTTTTCTGAAAAACAAAAGGTTCATTAAATTGACCTGGTAAAACTGCAATTCTTTCCCCGTTTAATCGTCTCTTTTTCTCCGCTAGTTTTCGAGATCCCCATACTAAACATCGGAAAAAACTCACCCTGTATATATATATATATATAAACTCAGTTGTCCCAAACCGACTCCCTAACAAAATACGAGGAAACAGTCCTCCTAAATCGATCCGAATGAAAGGACAAACCCGGTTTAGTACGAAGTTCTTTTGTGCTAAGTCGTTACTGGCCTTCCAATGTTCGTGTGGTATCGTTATCTCGATTATCTTTTGTCTTATAGTAGTCAGGTTTTTATGGATAATCAGCTTTGGCTGGAACTTTTGAGTATCGTTTGGTCTTTGGGACCTTTTTTTTTAGTTTAGTGAATTATCTTTTAGTCCTAGAAGAGCCTTAGTTTTGTTTTTGGTTTAGGCTTTCAATTTACGCTTTTGATTTTGTTTTTGCTTTTGTTTTTTTTTTGGTTTTACAGTAGCTTTAGTTTAGGTTTAGTGTTGGCCTTTTTTTTGAAAAGAACTTTTGGTTGGAGTTGATCATTAGAATCTTTTCCGTTTGGTCTTTGAGACTTTTATTCTGTGACAGTACCGATTGTGACGTTTCTTTCTTCTTCTAGTTAAGTCTTTTACTGTTTTCCCCATGTGTGTTTTTGAGTGTTTTTTTTCTGGCAAGGTTTTTCATTGTTGAGTAGTACCCCGACGTTTCATTATTTTGGCCTTAGGTTTTCCAACTTAAGGAAGATTTGGAAGAAACTCCTTTTTGGTAGAGGGGGTGTAATGTTATTTTATAACATTGCGTACGGTTTCTGAATTTCATTTTTTTTATATATTTATTTATCATGAGCTCATTGCTTTATTCTTTCTAAAGCACCTAATAAATAACTGGCGTTGTTAGAGTTGATCTTTCACGGCTCGCTAAATTTTGTTTAATTTCATATTGTTATTGTTGGTACGTGTCTTTTGGAGTAAAAGCCATAAGAACTCTGATATCACGATCCAGATGTGTTTCCTGGTAGAGATTCATTCAAGAGCCAATTTACACCGTATTTGAATGATCAAAAAACTTTCCACTGGCAATAGGCTAATACATTCATTTACTTCCTTTTGAGTGTGTATCGAGCTTTTCTTTGGCGTCTGAGGAACGTATGCAATTGCCGGGACCGCGCGCGTATCGCTCGGGTCACAAGAGTCGTCTCTGAATTGTGGAAAAGACAGGCTGTCCTTCCGGGGGCAGCCGCGCGCTGCTTGCGCTTATCGTTCTATTAACACACCCATTATTTTGCCGCGAGTTCTAATTTGAAGTTTCTTTTTATGGATTATTTGTACCGTATTTCTTTAAAGGTTGGTTTTAAAGGGAGGCAAGGACGCCTAGTCGGATCTTGTGTTGAAGGGACTCGCGGGTGCTGAGAAAAATCTCTGGTTCCTTTTTGGATTTCGCGGTTTAGCCGCCTTTGTCTCCCATGGGGAGGATCGTGAAGTGTTAATAGAGAACTTTGTTTCGATTATCGCGGTGTATTTCTTAACACCTGAAGTATCGTTGAGATGTGTGAAATTTAATATCGACTCCATTATTGTGGAAAGTTCAGTTTTAACACTTCACGTTTCGTTTTTAGCAAATATCTAGTAAGCCGTGAACTTTTTTGAAAAAACAAAAGCATAAGTAAATTGATCTCCAAAATAGCCAAATCTTTTCTAATGTAACCTACTTTTTATCTCCTACAATTTCCGAGATCCCGATAGTGAGCATTGAAATGTGGACACAATATATATCGAAATGCTGCAAGGCAAAGAAATTAAGGTTATAGTAAGTGGAATTTGTGCTTTATCATAATTTAACTTTTGGTTGTAGTGGG
Organism: Ignelater luminosus; assembly: GCA_011009095.1. Lineage (NCBI taxonomy): Eukaryota > Metazoa > Arthropoda > Insecta > Coleoptera > Elateridae > Ignelater > Ignelater luminosus. The sequence continues at coordinate 96,070 of VTPC01003895.1, forward strand.
GACGATCTCTATTTCAAAATACTCCTATAGCTGTATATGAACTTTATTTAAACCTACCGTATAAATTACATTAAAAGAGGGAAAATATCTTGCCAAATTGGAGTTTCATAAAATAAGCTAGTCCTTAATATTCCGAAAGAGATGTTTTTTCATGAACCTTCAACACCCTGTATCACAAAATCAAGACCCCGAAAAACAATGCCAATGAAACTTTTTTGCTTACAATAAAAATTAATTATAGTAGAATCACTCTCTGAAATACTGCAGTTGTATTATATAAATAAGTAGAAATTACTAAACAGGTGTCTATAAAATTTTCTAAAGTATGATTTCTTAGAAATTTGTCCATGCTGGAAAAATAATATGACATGAAACAATAATCGTTTTAAATAACCAGTTCAATATTTCTTGCTTATTTATCATTTTAACAATCGTTTTATAAATTCAACAACAGAGCAATAAATAATTACATAATCACCACTTATAATAATGTAGATAGATCAAAAATGTGAAACACGTGGAACATGCCAACCAAGATGACGTAACAGGCTTTATTATAAGTATAAACGTAGGGGAAACCCCGAATTAGTTGTATGGAGGATTATAAGAATTGTTTGGTTATGTCAATTAAAAATAAATACATTTCAAGCGATAATAAATTAGCAAAGCTCATTAGTTTATTTGTTATTTGTATTGATGGTATATCTATAATGTAATCCGCTATTTCGAGAAAATATGTAATCATTTTATTGTGATTCCTACAATATTAACAACGCAGTATCATTTAAACGTACATAGATGATATTGATAACTTAACATAATTTTTCATTTACATTAATTCGTAGTTTACCTTAAATATACTAATAAAAGATCACTTACCTGATCAAAATTACAAGCAGGATATAAAATAAAATCGCAGCTAAACTAAACTACATGAATCATCGGGTATACAAAACCTTTAATTACTCTGATAGACAAAGATTTTGTTACAGGAACAATTTTGGCTGATGCTTATGTAATTTTGCCTGCTCAATCCGAATACGTCATCAGAATTTGTCCATCATCATCATCATGCTTTTGTAATTGATGGTTTTTTATCTTAAATTAGCTTATCCTGTCCCTTATACAGTGTGTCCACATTTCGATGCTCACTATTGGGATCTCTGAAATTGTAAGAGATACGAAGTCGGTTAAATTAGAAAAGTTTTGGCTATTTTGGAGATCAGATTACTTATGCTTTTGTTTTTTTAAAAAAGTTCACGGCTTACTAGATATTTGCTAAAAACGAAATTATTCTATTTATTCTAAAACAAAAACTTGTTTTGTGAACAACTGAACTATTTCTCTACAACCTCGTTTTTGAACCGATATCTAAATTTGAATTCATTTATTTAAGTGAATGATGCTAAATTTTATTATTAGCTTTTAGCTATTATGATTTTTATTCTAAAAAAGTAATAAATGTAGTTAGTGGACACATGCAATGCATAATTATTGGACGCGTGGACAATAACTGTATAAATAACCCGAATTTTAAAATAATTATGAACAACTGATTATTTTTGGTGTTAAGCACCAAGATGAAGACCTTCGCGGATTTCTGGTATTTTCTGTAGCATAGGGAAGTTTAAGTTAAGTTTCCTTCTTTTGGTGTAACGTACAATAGTTGTTTTACTGAGACTGTCATTAGGTCCCTCTTCCAGGCACCACATGTTTATCAAAGAGAGGGCAGTTTGCATGCAATCAGAGATAACCGTGTCACGTTTGCTTCTAACGGCAACAACTAGTTTGTCTGTATATCTTTGGGCACAGATACCAAATTGCTTTAGTGTGATTGGGAGAATCAGTCAACAGAGTTGAAATAGCTTTATGTTGTAGACATCCCTTAACTGTAGAAACAGCGACTGATCGTATTTAATTTTTCTGTCACTACTACCTAGTGTCTTTTCAATGCCTTTGACTAGTGTGCCTAGTGTGGTGCGCAAATTGCTTCGGATGAAGCAACCACATCACTTCTTCGTAGGTATGGATAATCTCTAGCGCTTGCGCAGAAGGTCAAGTACTTAGGGGTGACCTTGGAGAGGAAATTAAGCTAGAAGTTGCATATCGACAAGTAGTAGTAGGTAAGAGCAGGGGAATCATCTTCCAGATATCTTATTAGTTCTATACATCTATTATTAGACCAAGAGTGGTCTGTTGGCCATTATACAAAGACTGACTAAGACCTGACACTCTGGACGTACTACTATTAAGGCTATCGAACTCTTCAACTTGGATAAGGAAGCATGCTATGGCAAGTCACTTTAAAATGCGAGATGCAGGACTAATGATTTGAAAAGGAATAAATACTGAACACTCCAGGATGGACCAGTTAGTGGAGGTGCATCGGAAATACTCTCTCACAGTTCCCAACCAAAGAATAATGGGAGAGCCAACAGGTTAACTTTCAATGAGACTCACTGGTTTTCTATATGGATAGACTAGATATGGCAAAACCCAAGTGTGCAAACACATCACGGTTTTCTAGGCGAAAGTTTATGCCATCCTGTTGGTGGCTTACATACAAAAAGCGAAGACTATGGAACAAAAGATTTACGTCTTTACGCAATCAGAACAACTAGTTGCCTTGTTCAGTAATATGCAGATGCTTTGAAAAGGCTTGCCACAACAAAGGAAGTTAATCTCGTCTAGGGCCAAGAATACTTGCTTGAGACTGGAATCCTTTCTGGGAATATCAAGGCAATAAATCTTGTCAGCCTTGAACGTATGGGCTTACGAGACTTAAAAGATGAGTTGGTTAAGAATCAGTGGTTGTCGCCAGGCGAAAGATCTTATAACCGGTTTTAATTTGTCAAAGCTAAATTAGCTCATGGGCAAGAGTTAGAGAATCTTACGTTTCTTAATTGGGCTCTAAGAATGCACCTGTCGCTTTATACGTATAGGAGAAGGCCCAACATTCGGAAATAGCAATGAAACACCTTTCTAGTTTCTGGAAAGTTATGGAGATGATGAGAGGTTGTGGTTTAAGATCATTCAGACCTAGCAAAGGAGGAGTTAAATTACTCTAACTTGGATCCATATTCTCGCTGTTATGAGCGAATCAAGTTCGGGCAAAGAGTAGAGGAAAGCATGGTATTTAGGTAGTCATCGAGGTGACTTGAGCCGTCTTAGTTACTTCTATATGTCATACTTTTATGGATCATCCTAAATATGTTGATTTAACCATTGCTCTTCTTTAGTTTGTCTGCAAACTGTACCAAGATTGCTTTTTTATTAGGTAAGTAGTAAATCCAAACAATTTTAATTTTACTTTCGTGTCACCCCTACAACCTTGACTTCTAAATGATCATCGTCTCGAAAATGCTTTTTTCGTTTTCAGATTAAGAGAGTTTAGTCATTTCAAGATCATTTATTTAGAAGTGAAAACTGAGATTAAGAAAGAATGCTTCATTTCTTTGTTTACTTAAACTACGAATCATTTAACTATTTTGTTTTAATTGTTAAAAACAAAGAAATTCTAATAAGAATTAGGAACGTTAATAACTTTGTAATAAAGAAGTTTTCGTGAAAATGGTATTAGAATTCTCATCTCAATTTGTGATGTAGAATAACGTGGTGTATATACTATGCGTCATTTTATATACATCCTGTATACCGGACGGAAAGATAAAGCTTGGACTGGAGATGAGATACATAAAATGAATGTTTCACAAACTTAGCTATGTAACAGGCATAAAAAATGACTGAACTCGTTGTTATAGATAGGGTGAAGAAACAGTTAACTTTAAGACCTAATAGTCATAGAACAAACATACATTTGTACATTGTTTTGGCGAAGAAAGCAGGATAACTTTTAAGCCACAAGTATCAGAGCTTAATGCTAAAAATTCAGTAATTTCACTACCCTTGGTGAGCAGATATACAAGGTGTGACAATAAAGTTCGGTAAGTGATTTAAAAAAAGGTACTTACACAAATAGTAGATCAAAAATATTTTACTGTCCTTCGAAGTAATCCCCCCCAGATACAACGCACTTCTGGCAACGCTCGTACAGTTGTTGGAAACTGCGTGAGAAGTCCTCCATTGGAATGGCCTTCAACTCCGACGTAACGTTTTCTTTGATCTCTTCAATTCCGGAAAATCTCTTCCCTTTCAGCGACGACTTCAGGCGGGGAAACAAGAAAAAGTCAGCCGGAGCCAAATCCGGTGAATACGGGGGGTGACTGATGTCAGGAACTCCTTTGTCGGCCAAAAACTTCTTCACTATGCATGCCGTGTGGGATGGTGCATTATCATGCAAAAGGAACCAGCCTCTTCCTTGTGCAAGTTGGGGACGCACTCGTCGAATTCGCGCCAGCAGACGTTGCAGAACCTGCAAATAAAATTCTTTGTTGACCGTTTGACCCTGAGGTAGAAACTCCTTATGGATAATCCCATGTCGGTCAAAGAAGGCAAACAGCATGGTTTTCGTCTTTGACTTCTGGAGTCGAGATTTGGTGTGTCTTGGGGAACTGGGACTCCGCCATTCCATGCTTTGCCGTTTTGTTTCAGGGTCGTACTCGAAACACCACGACTCATCACCGGTCACAATTGAATCCAAGAATGTTGGGTCGTTATCACACGTGCTGATGAAGTCGCCGCATGCGTCAAATCTTTGGAGTTTTTGTTCGTCTGTGAGAAAATGGGGAACAAATCGAGAACAGATCTTTCGCTTCTGCAAGTCGTTTTTCAAGATGAGACGGACTGTTTCACGGTTAATTCCCACTTCTTCGGCCAACAATCGCACAGTCATTCGACGGTCCTTTGTTACCAGTTCTCGGACTGCTTTCACAGAATCGTCATTTCTCGACGTCGACGGTCTTCCACTCCTAGGCGCATCATCTATCGAGTCCCGTCCCTCACGAAAACGTTTAAACCATTCCGATACACATTTCAAGGTTACTGCTTCATGCCCGTAAACTTCCTTTAGCATTAAATGAGTTTCTGTTATTGTTTTCCCTAATTTAAAACAAAACTTTATATTTGCTCTTTGCTCCATTTTTCGACAATTACGCGCGAACCTTTCATCACCCGCATTAACAGGCTGTCATCGACAGACGCGTTCATGCAGCGACCAGACAGGTTAGGACATGTTCGGGCAGGAGTTAAGCCATGTGTTGTCGCTTTCGGAAATATGAAAAACCTTTCGGCATCAAAAATACAACGGTGCTTACCGAACTTTATTGTCACACCTTGTATATTTGTTTCATCACTATTATGACTTGACGTTAGCTGCTTCTTCATTCTATTGAACCTATTTATTAGCAGGTACAATTTGGAACGTTGTATTCCTGAAAGACAAGCAAAGCGATCGAACGGTATAAGTATAAAATAATGGTAAGTCTGAAGTAGTCAATGAAAAATTCAGCATTTTTGAAACAATGTCTCATTAATGATGATCAATTTTTTCTGGGTAAATTGTGGCTGTAGTTTTGTAGTTTAAAGTTTCTTTAATAATAGGTAGCACTTAAAAAGTTTGGGGTTTTCTGCATAAGAATATGTAATTGTGTTCATATGCATACGAGGAAGATTGTCTAAAGCACTTTCATAATCTCAATAAATAGTCAATGTCTGTAACAGTCATGAACGATTTTAAGAGACTGTCCTAGAGGCCCGGCCCGGCCCGGCCCACTTGATAATGATAAACTTGATGCGGCACGAAAAAAAAAAGCCCGAACGGCCCGAACGGCTAGACAGAGAAGCCCGAAGGACCGAGAAATCCCAAGCGCTCAACGGACCGATAAATCCCAAGGGCTCGGCGGCCCGAGAGGTCCAAATGGTCCGACAGGGAAGCCTGAAAGGCCGAGAAGTCCAAAAGGCTGGACAGGCCCGACCGACCCGACAGGTCCGACCTGCCCAACAGACCTGTATTGTCCGACAAACCCTAGAGATTCAGCGGGGCAAGAAGTCCCAAAGGCTCGACGGCCCGAGAGGTTTGTGTTACTTAATAATAATTCATATTATTAGTGGGCTGGTTTTTAGAATGATGTCAAGGTATAAAAGTTGATATTAAAAAGTTCTCTTAAAAGGTTTGTTACCTTTATTGACCTTAAAAGCTAGCGTCCTAAGATGTAACAGTTCGAATGGCTCAGCAGAGAAGCCCGAAGGGCCGAGAAGTTCAAAAGACTCGAGAGGCTCGAACAGTCCAAAAGGCTCGATCGATTTGACAGGCCCGACTGACTCGCATTGTCTGACAGGTCAGAGAGTCCGAAGGACCGAAAAGGCTCAACGGATCGAGAGACCCGAACGATCAGACAGGTCTATGAGATCTGAACGGCCCGACAGGAGCCCGAAGAGCCGAGAAGTCGAAAAGGCCCGAGAGGTCCAAAGGTCAAAAGGCTCGACAGGAGAACGGGAAGGGAGTTGAAGCGGGAAATTCGAAAACTACACTGACATTAAATCGTTTTCATTATGAGTAATTTTGAAATTGAATCAGATTGCGGTATAGACAGTATATTTACAATACTTTCATACGTCTCCCAAAGTCAATTTCTCACGTTTTTGTATGGTGGAAATACCCGATTATCTGTGCTCTGTTCTATACGAAAAATTCTATTTAAAACGTTCACAGGCACGCAAATGAGACTAAAAGAGGCACATAAAATAGGAAAAATAAATTATAAGTTCGTAGGGACTTTAAACCGGTTGGTTTGACAAGAAAAATGATTAATATGAAAATTATAGAGGGAAATGACTTCAACAAGACATAGTATGTATTACGATTCTTTTAACTAACGATATTGATAGATTTTCCGTTTTTTTCGCAAACGCTGCTTGTCAATTTTTTAAAGTAATTTTTCCTGTAGGCTTGTTTCTTTTTCTTCTTCTTCGCGAATGGGTCGCTGGGGATCACGCGGAATTACCACGTTCTCATCTTCTTTTTAGCCCAATATTTTTTCATCCCCAGCGAGTCAGTGTTTTTCTACTGCTCTGTCCATACGTGTTGTTTTCTCTTTGCTTATTTCTTCTACTTCTGATTGTATCTCGGTTATGTAGATCTGGCGATCCTAATTATGTAAGGTCTTTTTTTGTTTGTTTGTACCAATTGGGTCTAGTAGTCTTGTTTTTCAGAAAAGAGTGAATTTGGTGTGTTAGCCTGTTTAGGTTCATTCTTTCCAAGTGTCGTCTGTACTGGATTCGTCGCATGCGTATTGTATCTGCGATTTTGGGTATGGTTTTGTAGATTTCTGTGTTGGGCTTTGGGTAATGTATTCCGTCCTTGGTTCTTGGTCTTAAGATTTTTCTCATTATTTTGCGTTTTTTTTATTTCCAGCCGTTCTTTTAGTGTTTTGTGTTGAAGGTTGAGTGTCTCAGAAGCGTAAGGCGCTTCTGATTTGACCACTGTTGTACAAAGTTGGATTTTACAGTTTCGGGAGAGACATTTTTGTGGTAGGTATTTCTTGCTAATTGAAACAGGGTTTCCATTTTCTGGAGTCTTGACTCTGTGGACTTCTTTTCGTTGCAGTTTTTGGCGATCCATTCACTGAAGTATTTAAATTATTTAACATCGGAAACTTTGTTGTTGCCACTGTTAAGTTCACGTGGTGCTGATTTGATGTCTGTCATAAATTTTGTTTTTTTGTTTTAGAAAATTTGTAGACCAATTTTTGCTGCTTGTGCTTGTAATATTTCGAGTTGTTTCTGTGCGTCTTTGGCAATTAGTGCCATGTCATCTACAAAGTCTAGACAGTCTATTTCTACACCTTTGATTTTTGGTTTTAGGCCGTGTGGACGCACCTACCTTTTTCCATTCTCTTATAATTTTTCCAAGGACCCAGTTAAAGAGTAACGGGGTCGGTCATCTTGTCGTACTCCCTTGTTTATTTTAAACTTTTTGCTCAGTTCCCTCATAAATTTTACTTTCGATGTTGTGCTTGCTTGATTAAGTTTGTTCTCTTTTGGTCTAATTCAACTTCGGCTAGTATTTCGAAAAGGGATTCCCGGTCTATGCAATTATAAGCTTTTTTGAAATCAACAAATGTGATAACATAAGTTGTAGGCCTGTTTCATTAAAAGTCTGTCTAGTTTTATTTGCTGCGTAGATGAGATCACTTTTGGTTAATTTCTTTCCTGTTAAATTGCTTATAGCAGTAAAAAACATTTCGTAATTGCATATTAAATGCCTTTGAAAGTGGAATGCACCCATATGAAGTAAAACTCTCCTGAAGTCAATTTAATGATTTTGTTCATCTTCAAAACCCCAAACTAAGTTTTTGTGCTCTTCAAATCAGCTGATAATATGTGTGTCTAGATACCTCAAGTTCAATAGCAATGGGAGAGGTCGTAGTTGATGAAAGACTGTGAATATAATGATTTTTTTCATATTTCGTAACAAGAGACTGGATTAAAACGAAACTATTTTCTTTGCAACTAGTAGGAATAGTATATTATTCAACGAGCACATAATGCCCATTATGTGCGAGTCGAATACGACGTTTTATCTACGATTTTAACACTTCTGAGGAAGATCTGGAGGTGGATTCCCCTGAGGGAGGCAATGTCCAAATTCTTGAATATGTAGAAGTCAATGAAAGTTAACAATCTTCACAAAGAGAGTTTTAGACCTGGAATACAAGGATCCTCTGAAGACGATGTCCAAATTTTTTTTCTAACAATAAATAGTTTGAGATTATAACAATTTTTATTTTGTTTATATCTATAAATAGGCAACCAACAAAACACCGCCGTGAATAAAATCCATATAATTCACTAGTGTTTTATGAGTATGGTTATATCCCTATGGTTACGCGTATAACGACTATATTATTGAAGAGTCGTAGATAAAATTCTTTATCAGTGAAGAATTACTGAGAAGCAGTAACCACAAACTAATTTGATTGAAAATTTTAGAAAAATCTAGATGTCTAAAATATCCAATAAAGTATCTTTTGCGCCCTCGCACAGTGGACCAGAATGCAAAATATCTGGCCAAAATTACAGTTCGTCTTAAAAGTAAAATATAACACTTTCTAATGTTGAATAGCAGCATTTCTAACTGAATAAAATATTATTATTATTGTTTCTACTTAATCGCTGTCGTCGTTGGTCAAATCATCAGAAGTTTCAGTGCCCTTAAAGAAAAAAACGGAAATTTTAAAAGATGCTTTATTGGCCATTTAGAAAAACATAAAAAACTTAAAGTTTAGTTTTTACAAAACAACTATTTGCAATATTTTAAAACATATCTAGTTGCAAAGTTAGTTTTGCACACCCATAAGATTACCACATAGCCATACGATACCCTTAAAGAAAAAATTAAAAAACGACAAAATTCGCGAGTGATCGCACCTAATTTTCTTTCGGTTTTCTTCGCAATATTCTAAAGAAAATATTCATGTTGAAATCAAGTTCGGTAACTGTTAGTAACTTTTTGTAGCTCAAAAGAAACATACCAGTATGGAGAATTACTTTGCTTTCTACAACTTACTCTTATAACTTCTATTTTTCACAAATTTTCGTATAACTTTGTAATATGTTATTAGTACATAATGAACTACTTCCTTTGCATTGTAGTATACATGTTAAATTTGTTAGATATTCTTCATGCAGTCGCAAGAATAGCACTTTAAAGTATGTCTCCGACAAGCAGTAACCGCAGCGCAGATGTGTCCATTTTACCTAGACACTATAAAATAATTACAGAAACAATAGTAACGATATATTCGCCTCTAGATAGACCAGACTTTTTTCTAGAAGTAACGAAGTATTTTAGTTAATTTTTAGAAACTTTGTAATTTGGAATTTTGGCCAGGTTTTAAGAATCACTTGACCAACTGCATTTAGGCCGCTTCATAGTAGCAAGAACATTATGATTTTGACTTAACAAGATTTCTAATGCAACATAAGTATTCGATTATGATTCGCTATTTGGTCGAGCCAAAGTGGCAACAAAGCGGCGTTGGCGAAAAGATGCCCTTCAAGTAAAGGCAAGAATCTTTAGGAACGTTAGGAACGTATCACCTTCTCAGGTTAATCAAAAAAACTTAAGAGCGAGATAACTGGAGCTATATGGTTAGAATCTAGTCTCTACAAATCCCCATGAGAAAATAAATCATTAGTAGAGCTAACCTTAGAAAGTGAGAACACCATCTTTTGTTGAAGGAAGAGGAAGGTGTTAATTCTGTATTAGGCATAATCCGAATTGAAATAATGAAACCCTGGCTTTCTTCTCGAATGAACCTAACTTCCTACTACCTAGTGTCTTTTGATTGTCATTGACTAGACAACCCAGTGTAGCACGTAATACGGTAGATTTCCCTGCTTGGTATGCAAATTGCCTTGGATGAAGTATTGTCTATGTTGTAACATCATTTGTGATGATTCTCTCCGCAGATATGAATAGAAATGAAAGTAGGCTCGTAGAGCGATACGATCTAGCTTCATCCTGCAGACTTCTTTCTGTTTCAAACCAGAAGTCATTGCGGTCATAGTTTTGTTGTTTTCTTAACCGATTTATGTCGAATTTCCAAACTAGGCAGATTTACTAAAAGAGATTTTTGCAAAGCAAGTGTAATCATTAATTCATTAATGCTTGAGCACGATTCAAATTTCTTAGAAGTCTGCTGCTCTCAACAAAGCTTCAACTAAGTATCTATGAGTTTTGTTTTGAGCTTATTAAATACTTGACAGCAAAAACCCTTTTTTGACCTAGACTTTTGGACATTATAGTGTGTATTTAGATTAAGAATAAAGAAAAGTTGTTCTTAGAAATTAGAAGAAAAGAAATATATGTTAGTTGTAGGATGGTCTTTAGCTGGAATTTCTTACTACTCGGTGAGCTGGAAATAGAGAACTATTTAGACTTGGATTAAATGCAGTTGACTGCGTTTTTGGTTAAGAAATTTTTGGGGTGGCTTTCATCATGATAAACATTTTACAAGCAAATCGATCTTATTTCGTTGCTCTGATAAAATAAAAAAATTAAAAAGTTTTTGCGTAGACGTTTATCATGATACTACTCTTAAATGCACCGATTCCATTACTTTATTAGGCTTTGCTAATATCAAATAAGACTTCGTCATGCGTTCCTGGAGAAAGCAAAACATTTCAAAACTTACTTTTGTCCATTTTTCAACGTAAGAGTACTCTAAGTTTATTAATACTAATTAAATTAGAATTTTATCAACATAACTAAGGAACAAGCCGGATGACATCAAACATTGAATTATTTCAGCGTTTGAATCTATAATTGTTGAAAATTCTACTTAATAGTTTTACTTCTAGTTCTTGTTCAAAATTCCAAAAGAACAAATAATACACAAATTGTAAAAATCAGCCAACACATATATTTAATTCTTATTGTTAAAAATCAAAGATTATCACAATAGACAAAACTTCAAGTTTAAAAAGTCTTTTCATAACACGATCATTTCTGGCCAAGAAGAGCTAAGAGACACGTTTTGTAATCCCCAGAGGTATTATCCTACAATACAATAAAAAAACAGTACAATCAACACAGCAAAAACGAGCAGTAAAACTTACGTTAATGGCCTGTTTTAAATCTGTTCCATAATTTGAAGAATAAGATGATTGAATGGGCTCCATATCGGTTCCGCTTCGCGTAGCTACGATCCTAGTTAATTCATTTTTACTCTTTCCTCCTATACTTTCTTTTATACGTCCAGCAAGATAATCGTAAAGATTATCAACAACAACATTTACGACCGTCAAGAGTCCTTTTTTAATGAGCCCAGAAAACTCGCATTCAATTGTGTATCCTAAATCATGTCCTGTCATACTTTTGTATTCTTGAGCGATTAGTTTTAGTTGTTGGGGATTACGTTTAGTTAAAATCGAGATAAATGTAGATTCATCCGTGCCCCATTTCTTTTCACCTGCAACAATAAAAATTGCGTTAGGAACGGTAATATTGCAATAATATTCTTTGCATACCTGCTTGGTATAATTTCTGTGCATCAGCTACTGCTTCTACTCGATTAACTACGTTGGTTTCATCACGAACGCCATTGCATAGAGTAGTGAGTAATTCTGAAAAATGACTGCTGGTATCGTCTTTTATAGCAGATTCCAATGTTACACCATAAACTGCAACAAAATATTTTTTATTTTGAGATTACACAGATTTTATGTATATATACTTACGCTCTTGATACACCTTGCGTACTTTTTCCAATTCTTGGTTGCTTAAAGTAGTGAGGATTTCCATCAAGCATTCGTTATCTGTACCTGTACCAGCCATAGCTCTATGTAACTCTTTGGCATAATATTCCGGCGAAGATGTTATTATGGCGACCAATAAACTTCCAAAATCGGCGCTTAATTTACTCTTGAATTCTTCTTTAAGATCCTGAAACCACATACATGTACAGATTCTTATTGATAATGTTTTAGTATTTCATTTACCTTTTTATATAAATTTTGATATGCAGTAGCGACCTCTAAACGTTGAGCACTACTTCTGCTAGTTAAAGTTTCAATGATTGCTTTCCCATCTGGAACAGAAGCATCTAGAGCGTGTTTTAGATTTTCTGCATCAATTTCTGGATTGAAGGAGCCCGTTGAGATTTTGCCTGCTTGAGTTTTAACATCGTTGATAGTCGATTGAGCCACGGTTGCTCCATGAATCTTCTGTGGGTAAATAATTTCTTTAATAAAATAAATTGAAAACGTGCACAGAAAATTTGATTAAAAAAACACCTTGAATTACTTACTTGAAGAAGGGTGACGCACAAAACTAGGGCTATTTGCACTTTCATGATGGTAAATTTGTACTGATAGTGTATGTGTTTATGGAGAACTATTTATAGTAAAACCGCTAGAAAGATTAGAGTATCAACAAATGGCTTATCGTTATCCGAAAACTTAGTCTTTCATGACCCGAAGGGTCATTTTGTGTATCAAGCGAAGTTCTTCAAAATACCGATTTGTGTTGGAATAATTTATTAGAGAAATTCCCAAGTAAATATTTACGTGAATGGAATTTATTTAATCTAGAAAACTATAAGCAAGTTTTTGTTTTTTAGTGATAAAACCCAAACTATTAACAAATTCCAGAGTTTAATGTTTCGAAATTATGAAGTCATAACGGATTTCACTTACAGTAATTACAAATTACATAATTTTGTTTCTATAAAGGTATAAATGGTGTAATGGGAAAAGTTATGTTTGTTTTTAAATTTTGTATCTTTTCTTTATTACTACATAATTAATTTATCAAACCGTTTCCTGTAGTTAATATAATACAGAGTGACTCAAATTTAGTGTACATTAATTATGCTTTGTATCGCTTCAAGTGTATACGGTTACTTTTCTAAAGCAAATTTTAAAATGACTTTTTTCGTAAAACTAACCTTCTGGATCTCTCGGCTATTTTGGAAAGTTACAAAAAACGAAATTGAATTATCTTTCTAAGAGAAAATCATGGTAACCATTTTTTGGGCAGAAAAAAGAGAGAAATCCTGGATTTTTGCTTATGCAAAAAAATCATCAAATCTTGTTTATCGTCTTGAAGTCGAGAAGTTCTTGATTAAAGGCGAAGTAAATGTGAAACTATAAAACAAAATGGCTGATTCTGAAATGTATCTCTCAAAGGCAGCACTGCAGGCATAAGAATGTCATTGTCATCTTCAAAATAAAAACGTATGTTAACTATCTTCATTGTCTACTAACTCTTTAGAGTCTAAAATGGCGCGGCATCAAGTATCCAAGTCTGAATATCTTTTGCAGATATTTGAATATCCGTATCTCTGTAGATGTTATACCATCTCATCTTAAACCTTGGATTTGTCACTACAGCTATGACGGTTTTTTTAGATTGTAGCTTAAAGATTTTATTGAATCGTCTTTGTATAGATTGTAAAATAGAATCGCTGTAGAGGCTTAGATAGTTGTTTAATACATACCTCTCCATAGCTGTACTTTTTCAAGTTTTGTATTCATTGATACAATACTTGGAAGAAGGTATGCATAGTATGTGTTTTGATCTCCTTGGAGAAAATCGAGTTTAATGAGTAATTTATCATAGAGCTCTAAAAATCTTTCTTTAGAAGACAAAATCTTTTTTTATGGCATCCATCGAGTCACACAAAGATAACTCAAAGTGTGGCCCAAAACTTGTTAAATTATTTCTGCTGATTTAGGTTTTCTTGCTTTATTCCACAGATCCGAATATTTATTAAAAATATGACAAATCTTCTTCCTAACTTGATGAGAAGCTTATAATGAATTGTTGTAGTCCGTAGTAGCAATTAAATTAATAGTGTGTGATGCACATCCTAAATGTTTTGGAGAAAATCTCGAGAATTCAGAAGTTAATATTTGAGTCGTGTGAAGCAGTCTCATTGAGCACGATTCCATACCTTTTAAAACATGTCAGAAAATTTGAGCCATTATCTGTGACAGTTGCAAGAATCTTTTTGTTGTCTACAGAAATATTTATTAACTTCATCTAGGAGTTCCTAGCCAATTCTATCGAAAGGAATGAGTTCGT
>VTPC01003895.1:110957-121669 GCA_011009095.1 Ignelater luminosus
CAAAAGAATCAGAGGTGTGGGCCCAAAAATACAATGGTTTGTATAGAAAATAAAATATTCTGCCCTGCATGGTGGTTTAATAAATGTAGGAAATAATCGTCAATGTTTTATCAGATAAAATTATTTATACTTTTTCCTTTTAGTTTGAATTTGTTTTTCTATACCAAAGAGTTTGAGTTATTAAGGTTTTTCTTTCTTGGAAACCCACATTTTTATGTATTCGTTGAATATGAAATTATATCATGAATTGTCAAATTAGTGCTTAGATAGTTTTTAGAACTAAGCTGTTTACCACTACAGGGGCCCTACATGTTTAAATCTTTGCGCTCCATTAACTTTCTTAATAGAGCTAGAGATACGACTTAAAATTAGAATGTGCTATCCAATAGGACTTTTGCTCGGCAAGCTTAAATTTTGCAACGGGCGCAAGAAATCCTAGTTATGCCTCTGCCAAAACTAAAGACCCCCAACAAATTTTTCTCTAATTTCTTTCCACTTTTCAGAGTCGTACTGTTGTCTTGTTTTTGTTCCTGACTTTTTCGTTTTCTTTCCAGGAAAAGCTGTTTCAACTTAATTAAATATTTTGCACACTTTCTGTGTAAGTGGTCGTTTGGCATGTCGGGTTGAGCAGCATCCAGTCCATAATGCTGATTCCTAGTGCTCTTCCTAGTGCCACAAATTTATGAGGCCTAGTCTGAACATACCATTGAATGTGGGACAAAATATATGTATAGTTAACACATCGTACATGCAGTATAGCAATCTACTCTTATCTTAAATGAAAATGTACATATGAACAAATTGATTCACTTACCGTTCTCTTCTCTGTCTTTGTCGTTCTCTTATGAGATTGTGAAGGCTATGCTTTTGATTTAGACAATGCTTGTGATATCACTGAGAACGATTCGTTAGCATGTGACAATTGTTCACATGTCTACCAGTCAGGCATTGCTGTCAGGTGCAGAAAATGTTTTTAAAATGTAGCCAATAACGCTATGAGAATTCCCAACTTCAAAAATCTTTGAAATCAGGACTTCATGAGCCTTAATCGCAACGATGATTAGGCGCTGTTAACTGACTTAACGGTTGATTCTCAACGGTAATTATGCTGACAGTACTAAGCACCTGTGCAATTGCAGTCACTTAGGCGGTGGAAACGTCAGCAACTCAACTGAACTCAACTGTTGAGGTCTGCTGAGTGCCCTTGAAAGCGTCCGATAATTACTTGTTTGCAAACCATTACTGATGACCACCTAACAATTTTATGTCATCAATGCGAGAAGTTGCTGTTTGCTCGTGGACATAAGTAATCTTTTATGCTATGGGAGAAAATCATTAAGCTTTGTCAAAATATGTTAAAATGGCAGAAAAAGGGTAATTATCTCCAAATCTGAGGATATACAATATTTATTAATGTTTCTGATGATATGTGTCACTGTTGTGGCAACAGTGTGATCACCCTGACGCTAGTATAAGAGAGCAGCAATTGCTCCTGGCTACTTCTATTGCAATAGCTGTAAAGTACTTTTCAATCTTAGTAGTTATGGAGTTGGAAAGAGATTTTCTGATCTTTAAAGTTGGTTTATCTGAAGAGGAATGTGTGATGCGGTTACATTCGGCATTTGGCGAAGAAACACCATCCCGGGCTACTGTCGTTAAGTGGTTTAGAGAATTTCACAGGCGATGTAATTCGCTACATAATGTAGAACATACAGGAAGGCCTTGTTCAGCAGTAACCCCAGAAAAAGTGGTTCGTGTCCGCAAAATGATAACAGATTACAATCGGTGCACCTACCAAGCGATAGAGGCTGATCTTGATATCGGATCCGCAGCAGTAAATAGAATCCTTCGCGAAGAGTTAGATGTTGAAAAAATTGTTTCACGTTGAGTTTCACACAAGTTAACGGAACGTGTGAGAATCAGTCAGCAAACTCTTCAATTACTTAACAATGGCGGTCATCGAGTCATTTCTAAAATTATAACATAACCTATATTCCTTTTTATGATGTGCCGACAAGTCAAGAAAGTAGCGTATGGGTGTTTGAAGATGACCTAACACCGGCTATTGTGAAAAAACGTTTGATGAAAAAAGTAATGTACGCCGTTTTCTCTAGAACTACAGGACTGCCGAAAGCTATTAAGTTGGAAGGACAGAAGACTGTCACAGTTCCTGGTACGCACAACATTGTCTGCCTGAAGTTCTCCAAGGCTGAAAATTAAGGACTTACTGCTTCATCATGACAATGCATCGTCCCATTCCGCCGCGGCAACTTTGATCTATTTAAGGAAGAATAACATCAGGGTTATTGAACATCTTCCATACTCGCCTGCTCTCACAATGTACGACTTCTGGTTGTTTTTAACCTAAAAAAAAAAGTTACACGGTCGTCGTTTTACTTCAGAAGAAGAGATTGACGTCGCTATAAGGAGTATTTTGACGTCATTTCAGAAAACGAGTGACGTGATGCGTGTAACGTAACTTTGCATTACAAGATCTTAAACTTAAACTAAGACTCTTTTTGGTCTTAGACCGGCTAATCTCAGAGGGTGGCCTTGGGCGTGGAGAAGGAAGTTGTATATACAACAAAGTGAACATTACATGCGTTCTGCTTTATGGAAGATTCGGCTTCAATAATACATCGATGCTGGAGGGGACTACTTTGAACATTCATAAAGTTTTGTGCTCTACCTTATACAGTTTTCTTGTATCTCAATAATATCAGCGTGGCCTTTCGTAGTAAGCGCGCAACTGTTTTTGAATAAAACGAATTAACCCAAATTATTCTGTCATCTAATCTGTATGATCAGATCAGAAAAAAAAATAAGTTAAGTTTCCTAAAACGCCCTTAATAGTACAACAACAAGGCATTCATAATTATATTTTTTTAACATCTAAATTCTAATAACCTCAAACTTATAAACTGACGTTTAAACTTGTCAAATTTGATATGAAATAACAGCGCCTCTAGTAAAGAGAAAATTGTTATTAAGCTCAATTTGCGATCGTCTTTTGTCTTACATCAACAGGCTTTGGGCACTGACGAATTATAGCTTGCGATCTAGACGCTGAGTAAAATCTTCAGCAGCTTTTTTCAGCAATGTGTAGCTAATTTTATTAGGATTACATGAAACATCTATTAAAATTGCTTAAAGAACAGTACATAAGAAAACAATTCAGATTTTGCATTTATGCTTATAAAAATCTTGACAGTCCAATCGGATAGTTTAAATATAGATAACTTATAAAACGTGACAGAAATAGTTTTTGCCTTGGTTCACTTGACATTTATTGCAGAAATCGATCTTAAACATATTGTACTGTCTTGAGCTGTCGATTTTGGTTTTGGACTTAAAGATAGAATTACCACTGATTGTGAGTCTTGGTAGAAAGAATCTCTGTTTGATTTTAAACTCTCAGCTCCTGACAAGATACGGTTTTTTTGAGAAGCACTACCTCAACACAGACCCTGAATATCACCTTGATGACGGAGTTGGTGAGCGTTGCAAAATTCGTAAATAGCTCGAACGGTTTTTCAGGAATATTTGGAGTTTCTTGGTTTACAATTACAGTGGAATTTGTCTTCCCTGGCCGATAATACTTACAAATTTACGTGGAAAAAGGACAAACCAGACCTTCTAGGTTCGACTTGCCGTGCTTTCTAGCGACTGAGTCGTAGCAAGTGGGAAATCGATTAGAGCGGCGTCAGATATCTTCTCTCAGGTGCCTATGGGCCTGAACCCAAAACTATTTAGGGGTAAGACATTACTTGGAGGCTCTACATCACTCTTGGTCTCAAAACGTTGTGCCCCAATCGGTTTTGTCCATTTTCGCTCCGTGCGCACAGTGTAGTTTTTTAAAAAGCGCAGACTTTCTGACTTGGACTCTCCTTGCTTCTCTCCTATCTGACATTTAATTAAAAGCCATCAGACAACAACTTACCTAAAGCCGACCTATCGGTCTGTTCTCGTCTCGTCTGAATCGATGGATGTTGATTATTTTATTTTTATGGTAAGTAAAACTTGAGTAATTTAGTTACGAAGCTTGCTGGAAAACATTCAGCAAATAGTTAAGAAAAACGCAGTTTTAATTTAGTAAAATGGCTTTATTGTTTTTCCAAAATCTTCGCTCTTAGCATCACTACACATTAGCATACGCTCAAACCAATTTTCGAAGCATTTTATCCAATCTGAAGTTGGTGCCTCAGAAACCAATTGTCTAAATGTCTCAACGGCTGTTCCAGATGAAGAATTATGCTCACCGTGCATCTTGTTTTTGATTGTCGGGAACAGAAAGAAGGCATTGGTGACAGATCAGGCGAATACGGACAGTTTCACTTTTTCTCTTGGTAAAAAGTCGACAGTTTGGGAAACTGTGTGGGCACTTGCATTGTAAAATTGTGTTTATTGCTTTCTTGCCAATGCTCAAGGTGACCCCTATTTCAAGGTATGTCACATGCCGATCTCGCTCAATCGTTTTACGCACAGCATCAACGTTAGTGGCAATAACAGCCGTGGATGAATCATGATCTTCACGAAATTCATCGCTGAGAAAAGAACGTCCACGTTGGAACTCAGCAATCCAATTATAAACAGTTCTATTCGATAGAGCTTCCTCACCAAAAGTCGCATTAAGTCTTTCGATGCATTGTTTAGGTGTAAAGTTGCTTTGAAGATCGTAAAAAGTCATGACTTGAAAATGCTCACGCGAGAGTTCTATTTTACCACAACATTATAGGTTATAGAATAGACAAATCTTTTGAATTTGACAATGGCACACGGTTGACACCAACGCAAGTACCGGATTGCAGAAATTTTTCAAGCAAGCCTTGTATTTTCAGTAAACTAATAAATTGCATTTAGTATTTAGAGCTAGAGTGAACTCGCATCATTTCAGCATTTTGGATTAATAAGTTTTATATTTTATAAATATAATGACTGATTTAGAATTTAGTTTCTCTTTTTGCAAAGGATGATATGCAACTGTATGTAACTCCAATTCAACGTTATTTTGCAATTAAGCGAATATACAGTGAATCGCAAAAGCTTTTATTTTTATTCCATGAATACCGAGAGTATCGAGAAATGCCTGGATCCACTTGTCAAATCCAGCAATTTTCTATTTTCTGCAACGAAATGCTTGAAATCTCCAAGGATAATTTATCTATCTAAACTTTTAGTTCCGATTTCAACTCAACATGCTATGGGTCTTGCCTAAACAAAATCCACTGGTCTCAATGGATATCCTTGTCGATAACCAACACAAGATGATCTGTTGTCTCCATTAGAAGAAATGTAACTGGGAAATATACTTTCATGATGCTGATATTTATCAAAGTGACAGAAACATGGTGCGTTTTCGCTTGATAATGCCAAAGTGCGGAAGTTCAAGCCGTAATCAGAGTAAGCAAGAATCTGGAAATCTGCAAAAGTCAGAGAATTTAGGAACTTACAAAAATATTAGGAGAAAAGTGAGAGAACGTGCCGTAGAAGTTAAAATTGGCGAAAATTGATTCGAGCTGAGTTCTCGTTTTGTCTTCGTTATTATTTCCCAGAAATCAAAAATCTTTGTAGGTGTTTTGCAACACATATTCAGCTCTGAATGGAAGTGCTTTCATGGTGATGTCTATAGGCAGATCAGCTACATGTAGCGGGCTTCTTCTGGTCATAAGGTGTGGACGACGACACGTTGGTGAAGAAGTACGTCTAGTGCAGAGTTGCCGATTTTTGAAGCGTTGTTTTGGCGGGCTTTGCTTGTAAAGGGCGACTGCGGCTGATGTAATACGTATCATATAAAGTCATGTGTATTATGCTTGAGCAAGATGACAGTGGTAAATTTAGAAATTCGGTGACTGTGAATTCACTAGCCGCGCGTCCCAGGGGTTGTTAAATTTGGTACTAGTCCAACCTCTACCTTAATCATGGACGTGCGTTGGGCCTTATAGCGAGAGGAATGTCCAGCCGGGTGGCTGTGGATAGTACTTTTTTTTAAAATCACTTTGCTTTATTTTTAAATACTTCTCAGAAAAGCAATAAAAGTTATAAGTTATATTACAATCTTACCTGTACTCAGTCGCTAAAAGCTGGTTACCTCAGTATGTATCTCAAAGTGGACAATTACAGAGCAATAACTGACTGCTGGCACTGTTACCTTACACGTTGCAAATACAAATGAAATCTCTAAATAAATTTTTTTTACCAACAATCCCTTTTCAGATCAGATAAGACTGTATATAATTGAAAGGGATCTTCGGGATTTTACTTTTCTTCAAAACTAACATTAATTTTCTAGCTAGTCGCTAAAGATGACAAGTTTGAATTTTCCTTAGAACTAAGTAGCATCTTTGTAATGGACAGTGTGTCAGAAATATTTTTACTGCCTACCTCATAAAAAGAGAGAAGCTAGGAACTTGTCAAGAGTTTTATTGTTAGAAAACTTGAATTTCTTCTGAAATCTGTGTAACCATTGCTTTAAGTTCATTTAATCAAAATTGATTAATTAAGCGGCTTAAGTTCTAGATTTGGTTATTATTTATTTGAAACGTAATAAACAATTTGATACAAACAAAATTCTGATTATTGTGTGACTAATTGTATCATTGTACCACCCATATGTATTTACTAGATGTTTAATCATGGGAAAGTTGTTTATTAGGTATTTTCCTTGTTGTGAGCGCAATATTGTGGTTTAGAGATAAGTTTCGCTAATATGTGAGTGACGTTAATAAAAAGAAAATACTATTGCGGTCAGTACATTAATTAGTTTTTCTTTAAGTTTCGAAAATCCAGCGTCGTTTTGTCTTTGGGGAGTAGATTCTTTTAAATGCTTGATCCATCTACCTAAAAGGATTTCAATATTTCTAATAAAGAATTCTAGAATTAAGAAAGACCCTGTATATACTTCGAATACTAAGAATGATTTAAATAAAGTGGAGTGAATGACCTTATTTGATAAACAGCGGTTTGCCAACTTTTATAGATAAGAGAGGAAAACCTTCAATTTTTTTATATTAATGTATTTTCTACAATGTTAAGCTTCGTCCATACTGGAAAATTCTTCAGTAACCAAGTTATGTTATATTTTTAAGAAGAATTTTTTTGTCAATCAATATCGGTTTATCTAATGCCGCTTTCGATAATGCAAAAATTAATTTACCACATAAATGTTGCTTGCATCATATCACCCCGAATGAGAAGTCTACCAGTCAGTAGGGAATTGTATTTCAAGTGTGAATAAGGCTTTAGATCGGATACTAGAAGAAAAATCTACTAAGAAAGAATTTCTATAGATAAAATTGTTTATATGCATAGGCATGACATAAAACCTTGAGTAACTAAAAAAAAAATTGATTCAGTTCATTAGTATGTCGAAGTTTATTTCTAGTTAGAAATTCCATTTTCTCTTTTTTATCGAAAGGATAATTGTAGTGGAGTAAAGCATTGAGAGCTTAAATAGCTTGAGGGGGATCCAAATAAATCAAAAAAAGATTTCATCGGTGTAAAAAATTCGGCCGGCCTAAATTAAGTGTATCGAAAAACGCCCTGATCTGAAAAGCTAAAATCCAATCTTTTTGAAAACCAAACTTAATGTACTAGCTAGCCGCCTGGAGCGGGTGCATTTGCTTGAAATCTGAATATTAACAGCTTTTCTACCATCTTAATTATTTAGAACCGTTCGTTAGTTATGGAGTATAGAAGTAGATTTGGTAGCTTTGTCTGTTGTTAGACCTTTTCTGGTTTTTCTATGTATGTTAGCAAACGAACTGAAAGACCTTTCTGTTGCTGCAGATGGATAGTATGCAAGCTGCAATTTGGAATATCGGATTCTAAATTTAGTATTGATAAAATTGTTGGTTCTATGGGTCACTTCAACTTTAAACTTTTGGTAATACTGTGGTTCACTGCTAAAATTTGTAGATTCTCTTTGTAGTTGAGTAAAAAGGCGTTCAAGAATACTACCGCAATAAAGTATTTGGATTTGTGGGATTCTGGCTTGTAGAACATGAAGGCGTCCGTGGCGACGACTTCGAGCATCGAAAGATGGGGTTAACCTTGACGTCCCTTATACACTTTGCTGTATTTACAAGGATACAATTTCAGACATTCCGTTTGATATGTAGCGAAAAGCTGAGCTACTTTAAAAAGCATAATAGCACAACTTTCTTCACTGTTGTGGAATTTTCTTTTCCTAAGAATGTTTCCGCTGTCTCATTCCTAGGTGGGGCCTAGAAAAGGTTGAAAAACGCAGTTAGTGTGTAAGCTTTGTGACGTATTTTCTCTCAGTGACGGTGTTTTTGAGTCGATGCAGTTTGGATTAGGGGATTTACTCCTTATCTTTGTTTCGAGGGCTCACAAGTAGCTGCTGTGGGAACACGGTTGCCCAGGGGTTGTTTGCTAGAAACTCAAAACGGAAAACTGAACACCTAAATAAATTCGTCTGTTGCATTCAAACTCAAACTATATATACTGGCAAGCAATACAAGCTAAGCGGGATGCAAGTCAAATGGGTTTGGCTAGACGCTCTATCAACGGAATCAGATTAGGTGCCTTACAGAAAAGATGCCGAGGATTGTTTCGAGCAGAGTAGTATTTGTAACTCGCTCGAAACGGTCAATTTTATTGACAGCAGCGTCAATCGGGATACTAATTAAAGTTTAGAACGGAAAGGCACTTTGGAATCTTTGGGACTTATTTTATCAACATTTGAAGAACACTCTTAGGTCGCTGGAGACTTGCGTGCACCATTCGCTGATGTGAACAGTCGTTCCTATACCTATACCTACACCAGTCAGTTCCTCCATACTAGCGAGTTTAAAGAGCAGGGACTGTGCAAGTGGGGCTAACTGGTATGCGTGGGGGAATAAAAAAATATTATTGGTAACTTTGTGACAGCTTGATCCTAGAAGGGTCAATCGATGAGAAATCCGGTCGACTCGATAAACTTGATTGACTGTTTTTGATTTGAACAGCTCAGTTATAAAGACCCGACTGTACTGGCACAAATAATTTTGTTATTGCACAAGTATCAACCAACTTGAAGTTTTTGGACTTTTCAAAACTTTTGATTCGCAACTACATTTAACCTAAAAAGCACTATTGAACGGACTTAGTTCTAAAAAAAGGAAACATTTTATTTTTAAATAATCATTGTATAATTATTATAACAGTAACATGATAATGTTAAAGCTTAAGGGTTTGTTGGGAAAGATTTCCTCCAACAATGGCCAACAGACAGTCTTTGAAATCTCCAGAAGTGTCATCCTAAAAAAATCAAAAACAATTCAGTGGTTAGTAATAAAAAAGAAACAAATACTTACAATAATAGCGTCTTCTAGACTTATTTTGTACTTTGCTTTGTAAGACACCTTGATAAGATCCATATCAATTTCACTTCTCGAAACAACAAGTCTAATTAATTGTTTGTTGTTTGTTCCGGATCCTTTAATGCTTGCGTGGAAACGTCTAGCAAAGAATACTGGAAGGCTGTGTGCTACACGTAAAATTGCCAAAAGCCCTTGCTTAAGATTACCCGAGAATTCATCTTTAATTGCACTTTCTAATGTGTGTCCTGCTAGTTGTTCGTATTCAGTGGAAATTTCTCGAAGCTGCTTATAATTATTTTGAGTTAAAATTGAGATAAATACTGGTTCATCTGTACCCCATTTTAATTCGCCTTAAAACAATAAATATAATAATAAAAGGTATATTTATAAACTATAATTATTTACCTGCTTCTAGTAATTTCTGTGCATCAACTCTTGCTTGAGTTTTATCAACAAGGTCACTTTCATTACGCTCAGCTCTGACCAAAGCAACCATTAAGTTTCTGAAATTTCCACTGGTATCTTCCAGTATATGAGATTCTAGTGTTCGTCCATAAACTATTAACAAAATAAATTGTTGAATTATTTGCTACAACGATCTTTCATTGTGGTTGCACTGACTCTGTTCATACACTTGACGTATTCTTCTAATCTCCTCATTATCCAAAGAGCAAAGAATGTCAATTAAGGCACTTTCATCAGTGCCTGTACCATCCACAGCATTGTAGAGTTGTTCAGCATATAAATGAGTTGGTTGCATCATTAAAGCAAGAATCAGTTTTCTAAACCATCCAATCAATTTAGTGTCTAAATCTCTTATCAAGGACTGAAATGATAATAAAATCTTAATGTAACTGTGGTTACTATATCACTTTAGATATTGCTTACCTGCTTATGTATATTTTCATAAACATTAGCGATATCCACACGGTCTAAATTCGATCTGTGTGCCAAAACATGGATTATTGCTTTTGTATCTGGTTCGGGCGCTTCTAAAGCATTTTTTAAAATTCTAACATCTTCTGCTTTTAAATTATAAACCTGACTGTTAGTGTCTGATCGATTGTGTGCTGTAGAATTGGAATTGAAATTTGGATTGGAGTTTGAATTATAATGTTGTGGTACATATACCGGGTTTGTTTTATTGGCACAACCAGAATATGTTCTTATACCAACAAGATTATACGGATATGCTCGATAATTGAAATTTAGATTTGAATTGAAGTTTGGATTATAATGCTGTGATGCAAATCCCGGGTTTGTTTTATTGGCACAACCAGAATATGTTCTTATACCAACAAGATTATACGGATATGCTCGATAATTGAAATTTAGATTTGAATTGAAGTTTGGATTATAATGCTGTGATGCAAATCCCGGGTTTGTTTTATT
>VTPC01003895.1:121679-144293 GCA_011009095.1 Ignelater luminosus
AGCACAGCCAGTAGTGTAGTTGCTCTGAAATTAAAAAAAATTAAACGTAAACCATTACTGATCTGTTATCACTATTGGTCAATTTACTTGGTGATATTAAAAGTATGCCACGACAAAAGCTCAATGAGTATTACTGAAAATAATAGCCCGGTCACTTTATACAAAAAAAAGACCAAACCTCTAAAAAAATCCGACTGAAGATTTAACTTCGGAATTCTTTTTATTTCGGCGTCAGAAACAATCCTTCAAAAGTCCATAAAGCCAACTGGACGGCTACAGAAGTTAGAGAAGGTCACAGTCACGAAAATCAGTTTTTCTCAAATATCTCGTAAACTATTGGTTTTACGTTACTTTTGGTCTTTGTGAAATTTGTTCATGAACTAAATCTACACAGAAAAGGTCCTATACAAAATTTACGTAGAACCAATAGTTTTTGAGATATAGAGCTGAGAAGTTTCGGAGCAAAGCGCATACTAGAACCTTTACCTTTTAACATATTTTTTATAATGAAAAGCAAGCTATTCCGGACGGTCGGGTCATGACTCATGAATCAGAATTTATCTAGTCTATTGTTATGGTAAAACCCAAAATAAGCAAAATAACCGTTCTTAATAAATGATAATGATTTGCAACAAACGTGTTTACATTTTATTTTGGAAAACTCATGAATTATAAATGCGGCAGATACTAAGTCTAAATTTTTGGAAATCAGATTATACCTTGCATTCTAATTTTAGAATCGGGATATTTTTGTCCGATTCTAACAGTTGCAAAATACGAAAAATACAGTTTTGTTCTTGTTTGAGGGAAAAATCAGAAAATTCAGAAGACTAACGTTTTCCAAAAAGGAAGCAAAAGAAGTTTATCAATCAGCTGCAGCTGTCAAGGTAGTTAAATATATCAACTATTTATATTCGTGATAAATCTCGTTTAAAGATTTTCTTAAAAAGAACAGAATCGCCACTGCTTATGCGTAAATAAAATCCTGACAACTCGTTTTTGTAATGGTCACCAAATGTTGTATATTAAACAAAAATATTCACTTATTTTAAGATTATTATGATAATTTCAATCATACCTGTAATAATAAGATGCAGGAAAAGACTAGACACACTTGCAATTGCATCTTCATTGATTAATACTGAAGATGCGGGAAGCTTTCGACAATTATTTATAGTAAAGTTATCAAACAGAGATTAGCACAAATACTGTTGTTCGCATCGTTTAAAATAAAACGTTTTCTTGTGTAATACGGGGTATTCTCCAAATTATTCCACCAAACTATTTCGTAACTTTTCATTTTACGTTTTGCAAAATTTGAAATTTTCATATTCTTACCAAAAATAAGAGAAAGAAAGAATGTTGCTGCTGTTAAACATGTGCAACGATAGTTGTCTGACGAACTGTTGGTTTTCAAATAACTATTGTAGATAAATTATTCTAGTTTGAGGACTTCCTATTTATTTTTTGCTCTTGTTTGCTTTAGAGTATTTTTACCTTTTTCAAAAGTAACTTTGTCCATATCGAGAATCGATTTTCTCTAACATTGGAAAATTTATCCAAAGAAGGAGCAGTTAGAACAGCTTTTGAGGGCTGTCATGGAGGAAACAGCCTTCTCATGTAATTCAGACGAGGTCAATCGCCTAATTAAAGAAAATATCAACCATATATCATTTCGGTTTCGAGATCGGTGGGAAACAAGTAGGCGCAAAATGGATTCCTTTACGAAACACAATAAAGAGTGACTTGAAGGCGAGAGTTTCAAACTCTCTGAAGTATTATTAGAAAATGTGGTCAGCCTTAGCCTTCTAATTCTAGGCCTAGAAGATCAAAAAAATTTTTTGCTGAATCTTTCACAAGAACTGGAAGTCTTAATTGCTAAGCATTCTTTATCAGAATTGACATTCGCGCTGCAAAATGTCTTTATGATGAAGACAAAAGAAGTACATCTGTAGTAGCATCTGACGTTGTAAACGCGGCAACTACTATAGTACGAGAAATTACAAACTTCAGGCAGCAACAGATTGCTCAAAAACAATTAACGAGTGTGGCGGCATTGACTCATTATGTTGATGCAAAATGCACTTCTTCTGTCTATAAATCAACACGAACAACTCTTATAAATGTAGGACATCATGTCTTCCCCTTCTATTAGACTCTTCAGAAGGCAAGACAAGATTGTATACCATCCCAGACAGCCATCACAATCACTGAAATAAGTGCAGCGCTCTCTCTCTCTCTTTAACCCGCCTTTGATCATTGACTGAACAGATTGCTTTTGCTACAAAGTGATATTTTCAAAAATCAAAGAAATTTGACGTTATATTCGAAGGGGGTTGTGATGGCTGTTCTGTTCAACATACTAAGCACAAACAAAAATCTTCATCGACTGACTATGACGAAATAGAAAGGTGAATTGTGTTCTCTGTGCATAGCATGCTGCTGCAGTGCTGTTTTGTCTGTGGGCACGCGAAGTTCGATAAGTAATTACCTTCTAACTAAGAAGAATTCCATCTTGACATTTTGCAAGCTTATAGAAGAAAAATCAAAGAATATGTAGTACATCTAGTTTTTGGAATTTCAAAACATGGGGTTAATGTTGGAATTAATTTTGTAAAATAAAATGTCCTGGAAATTACAGTAAGTGAACATGAATTTGACTGTTCTTGCATATCCTGAAAAGGTACCTCTTGCCCTTTAAATTAAGCTAAATTGCAAGACCTTGTTGTAAACAGACCGAGAAATATACAGGCTTAAAGAGAATTTTTGGAAACTTTGGCTATTGATAATTACACAGCAGCGAAACTAGGCAAGTATAAAGAAATTCGTATCTCTTATTTTATCGTAGAAAAACGTTAAAAAAGTTTCAATAAGACATGACAGTCAATTCAAGCGGAAATGGAATTACTCATGAGTGAGCGCGCTTGGCGTGATTGCTTTTGCACCAGCAGTAACGGTAAAACCGACAGAGAACTGGAGACCGGAACGACCTGCAGATCCCTCTATCGTAGGAAGTTTATTCGAAACAGTCAAACCGATTTTACCAATTACCAATCAGGCCGAAAAGGCATGCCTACAATGACCATTTATGATTTATGATTTAAGTAGTGTAAATAGCAGCCTGTTTCTAGCGTATTTGCTTCTATATCCCACTTTGCAACTGCACACTCACTAGATTACCAGTTTTGACGGTAGAGTGATTTTTGAAAAGTTTTTTCATTAAGTCCAATACAAAAAGAGGTTTACACAGAATAAGAGATAAAGTGCAGAGCTTTGTTATTGAAACAAAAATGCCAGACTTTTAGTTCTAACAGGGGTTAACAGAAGGTAACATGTTTGTTCGCTTCATTCATATTTATATAATTAATCTTGTTATTTAAATTAAATAATATTTTACATAATAATACAATAATAAGCGAGAGCAACAAAAACAAAAATATTCTTAGTCAATATTTATCAAAACTTCAAAAATACAGTTTTTAAGGATTGGATCCTTCGTCAACTCTAATCGTTATAAACGCACAACCAAGTAGATTAGTATCTGGGCAAGGCTTTTCTCGAATAAGTTCTAATAACAATGTCTTATAATCTCCAGAAGTGTCATCCTGAAATAAAAAAAAACTTTAGTCATTCTTTATAAACTTTATATCTAAAAGAAAATAAACTTACAGCAATGGCATCTTCTAAAGTTATTCAATATACTTTTTTATAATGTGTTTTGATAAGGTCCATATCAATTTCATTTCTTGTAGTAATAATTCTAATTAGACGTTTGTTATTGGTACCAAATCCTTTTACACTTGCATAGAGACGCCCAGCATAATATTCAGGAAGATCACGGACAGCTTTAACAATTGTCAAAAGACCTCGTTTGATAAAACGAGAGAATTCACATTCGATCGCGTACTCTAAACTGTGTCCGGTTAGGGTTTTGTATTCATCAAAAATTAGTTTAAGCTGTTCATAATTCCGTTGGGTTAAGATTGTAATAAATGTTGATTCATTTGAGCCCCACTTTTCTTCACCTAAAAATTTCATTAGCAATAAAGAGATACTAATAGAAAATTATTATCAACCTTCCAGCATGATATAATGTTCTAGCATCAGCTACAGCTTGAGTCTTATGAACTTTTACACTTTCATCGCGATCAGCATTGAGCAGAGCAACAAGCAATTCTTCAAAGTCTCCAGCGGTCTCGTATTGTATCTGAGACTTGAGTGTTGCTTTGTAGGCTGCGAAAGAAAATTTTTAGTGTATCTTATGATCAGAGAAACTATAGTGACTTACTTTTTTCATAAATTTTTTTATTTGTCTAATCCCTTCATTGTTCATAGTACAAAGTATCTCTATTAAAGTATCTTCGTTAGTACCAACACCGTGCATAGCTTCGTGTAGCTCTTTAACATAATATTCTTTCAGAGGTATCAACAAATCAAGCACCAGCTTCTTAAGCCAATGATTAGTCAATTTTTGTTTTAGATCTTCTGTTATTTGCTGCAATGTAAGACTGCGTATTACGATTTTATCTGTAAAATGACTTTCGTATTACTTACGAATAGAAGTTTGTATTCTTCAGCAACTCTTAGATGTTGGGCACGGGTTTTACCTGATAAAGCCGCAACAATTGAATTCGTGTTTACTTTAGAAGCTGTTAGTGCATTTTCGAATAGTTCTGGCTCCGCTTTTCGATCGTTAATATCTAGTAGAACATCATCGTAATCTGTAGGGTACGCGAATTTTGTATTGGAATCTTTTATTACTAGTTGCATATTCGCGTTTGAAACAAAGGTTACGTCAGTAAGTTCAGGGTTTGAATTTGCGTGCGTGCATTGCACTTGGATTGTAGCTCCATACCTGTTCTGAAAAAATACTTGGCGTATTAAAGAATATACAAGCGGTTTGGACACAATTGACTCTTAGATTTAATTTAGGATGAAATTAGATTTGTTTTAAAAATTTATTTAAATTAATATTTGGACTAATTGGAATAGATTAATTTGTGTAAACTTACTAATGGTTATCATTTGGTTTAGTAAACAAGTATACGTATTGTGCGTGACTTGCAGTGTTTCTGGATTGGTAATGGTAATAAAATCTTAATGTAACTGTGCTTGCTATATTAGTTTGGATATTGCTTAGCTGCTTATGTATACTTTCATAAAGATTAGCGATGTCCACGCTGTCTAAATTCGATCTGTGTGCCAAAACATGGATTATTGCTTTTGTATCTCGTTCGGGAGCTTCTAAAGCATTTTTTAAAATTCTAACATCTGCTTTTAAATTATAAACTGACTGGTAGTGTCTGATCAATAGCGTCTTATCGATAGTGTACCGTAGAACTGGAATTGAAATTCGGATTGGAGTTTGGATTATAATGTTGTGATACAAAGTTGATGTTTTTTTGACATTAACAATCGTCTGTAAAGCGTTTTGAAATAGAAGAAAATGTTAAAGCAAGATGTTTCTTAATGTGTAGCGGTCTTCAAAAATATTTTACTTACATTTTACCAGTTTTTAAATAGAAACTTAATTTTTCATATATTTCTTTTTCTTCCTGACGGTCGGGTCATGATCATGACGCATGAATCAGAATTTATCTAGTCTGTTCCTATGATAAAATCCAAAATAAGTAAAATAACCGTTGGTAACCAGAGCTGGGTAAGTACATTTGGGTAAGTACATCACAAATGTACTTAAGTACAAAGTACAAAGTACATTTTTGTGTAAGTACTTAAGTACAAGTACTAAGTGCTTTAAAAAAGAAAACTATTTAAGTACAAAAGTACTTAAATACAGATAAAATGTACTTATTTCCTAACTTATAAGAACTTTTCCAAGTACTTTTTTAAATTTATTTTCTCTATGTTACGTAAGCAGTATAAAAATTATAATAAAAAACAGATGATGAATGCCTTTATCCTAGCCACAATATAAATTTTTAGTTAGTTTATATTA
Source organism: Ignelater luminosus (assembly GCA_011009095.1). Classification (NCBI taxonomy): domain Eukaryota; kingdom Metazoa; phylum Arthropoda; class Insecta; order Coleoptera; family Elateridae; genus Ignelater; species Ignelater luminosus. The sequence continues at coordinate 127,636 of VTPC01003895.1, forward strand.
ATTTTGGTTTTATCTTCATAATGAAAAATAAAATATAAAAAACTTTTCCCAATGTAAAATTTAATTTAAAAAACAAAAGAAACGGAACTAGGTTCATCAGCATATACTTACATAAGGAATTTTCCTGAACCTAAGGATAAAACATCGACAATCTCTAGTAGTAGCATCATCAGATTGCAGTCTTTACAAACACCAAAAGCTGTATCAAACACAGAATAAAAGAATAGAATAAATGCGACTTGTGATATATCCGAGAAGAGTGTAATAGAAGAATTTACATTTTATGCAAAAAGTAGTACTTATATAGATTGAGAAAGTACCTGTATTTGGAAAAGTACTTGTACTTGGAAAAGTACCTGTACTTGTACTTGTACTCGAATATACTGCGTCAGATGTATTTAAGTACCAAGTACAAGTACTAATCAAACTTTGGATTTATAAGTACAAGTACAAAGTACATTACCGATAGAATATACTTAAGTACAAGTACAAGTACAAAAAAGGATTTATTTATGGTTTTTCAAGAACATTTGTGATGTACTTACCCAGCTCTGTTGGTAACAAACGATAATGATTTGCAACAAGCGTGTTTACATTTTTGAAAAACCCATGAATTATAAATGCGTCAGATAAGTCTAAATTTCTGAAAATCAGATTATATATCCTAATTTTACAATGATGATATTTTTGTCCGATTCTAATAGTTGATTACAAAATACGAAAAATACAATTTTGTTCTTATTTTAGGGAAAAATCAGAAGATCCACAAGACTGACGTTTTCCAAAAAGGAAGTAAAAGAAGTTTATCAACCAGCTGCAGCTGTCAAGGTAGTTAAATATATCAACTATTTATATTCGTGATAAATCTCATGTTTAAAGATTTTTTTAAAAAGAACAGAATCGCTACTGCTTTTGCGTAAATAAAACCCTGACAACTCATTTTTGTAATGATCACCAAATGTTGTATATTAAACAAAAATATTCTCTTATTTTAAGATTATTAAGATAATTTCAATCATACCTGTAATAATAGGATGCAGGAAAAGATTAGACACACTTGCAATTGCATCTTGATTGATTAATGCTGAAGATGCGGTAAGCTTTCGACAATTATTTATAGTAAAATTATCAAGAAGAGATTAGAACAACTATTGTTGTTGGCATCGTTTAAAATAGAAACGCTGTCTTGCATAATACAGGGTATTCTCCAAATTACTGCACCAAACTATTTCACAACTTTTCTTTTTACGTTTTGCAAAATTTGGAATTGTCATATTCTTTATTACCAAAAATAAAAGAAAGAAAGAATGCTCTATTTGATTTTTTTCTAGTAATAAACTCTCGAATAATGAAAAAGGGATCACTCGAGGTAGCCTTGGATTACTGCGTCTTGCTACCATTCGAGTAAAAAGTTTTGACCCCTCATTTTAAAGTTTCTCATCTCAACCGAAAGGGTCTTCAACATTTTGCATGAATATTTGGGAAGAACAAAAATGCAGAAGAAACTAAGAGAAATTGGTAAAATTGAGAAAAATAAAGAAAAAAGAATCACCATGGGCAATGAAAAGATACATAAAAATAGATGGAGAATGGTTAAGATGGGACTTTGAAAAGGAAAACATAATAAAGTACTAAGAAACTGCACATCCAAAAAGCTGAATGAAAAGATAAATGGAATGACAAAAGCAATGAAAAGGACAATGAATAATGAAAACAGAAAAAAGACAAAGAAGGAAGTAGAAGAAAACACGAATTGAAACCTGGAATGTTAAAACGATATTGAAAGCTGCAAAAAATGGAGGAAGTTGCACGAGAAACGCTGAAGTATAAAATAGAAGTCCGGTGATCAATAAAACTCGTTAGCTTGACAACGTCGAAATTTATTTTAGGCTCCAGAACGCCGCTAGCAAGACAATAGAGATAGTAGAAAATAATAAATAACACAAAAAAATTAAGTTAATTAAATTAGCACTAGCAATTAGCACAAAATATCAAATATTAAATGTAATACAAGAGTTTAAATATAATGCGTAAGTTAAAATAAATGTAGAGCAATCTGTTAAAATAAGAATACGATTACAAAAAATGAATAATAGCGAAAGGGAGAAAAGAACACTCACAGACGGAATAGCTAAATCGGCGAAGTTTGGTCTTAAATTAAGTGAAATAATACAAAAAAAGGCAAAAGACAATCAAGTTATATTGAATTATCTACATTGACGAAGGGGGTTGACGAAATGTTATTTGGAAGCGCTTTCAAATAGAGACTTTCTGACCACCCTATATATGTCCGCAATGTCTTATGTAAAGGTCAAGTTTAATAATTTTGCATAGTTAATCTGCGATTACATGTGCATATTTTTACGAAGTCAAACGGGTGAAACCTAAAGTTATAAATTTCTAATAAATTAAACAAGAATTAAATTTATCACGAAATGAAATTGAATTTTAGAAAAATTTGTTATTGTATTGTGAAGCAGATAAAAATTATCGGGCAACAAAAGTTGTGCCGATGCGTTAAATGGAAAAATTTCTTTAATGCAAACATTCAGAATATATTACTAACTTATAAAGTTTCTATTAATTAATTTCGGTTCTTCTTCTTGTCAGCTTCCAGATGACATCAATAACAAAAAACAAGAAATAGAAATCGAAAAAGGAGTAAAACAAAGCGACGGATTGTCGGCAACATTGTTTAATATAGCCATAGAAGGAGTACTGAGAGCCAGTGGGATAAAACGAATGGTAAGAGAAAGGGCGAGCCAATTAGTAGCATACGCAGACGACGTAGCCATAATGGCGAAGAATAAGAGAGTACTTTTACAAACAATACAAAAAATTTCATCAGAGGCCCAAAGATGGTACTACAGATAAATCAGAAGAATACCAGTAGACAGCAACAAAGAACCCAGAACAGAGAAATAAGAATAGGAGAATTTAAATTAAATGGGATTGAAAACTTTAAACATTTAGGAAGCATGATAAATAGAACAAACCAGAGAAAAGTAGAGGAAAAATACAAACCGGACATCAAGCGTTTAACAGATACAAAGTATTTATGAAAAATTGAACTTAAAACTGAGGATATACAAATCAGCAATACGACCGGTAGTCATATATGCAGCAGAGATGATGCGTCTAACAAAGAACGAAGAAGAAAGATTCAAAACTTGGAAAGATATGTGGCCCCGTAAGAATAAACGAAGAGAAATATAGAAGATTATATAATAAGGAAATCGAAGAAACATTAAAAGGATAAAAAATAATCAAAATCATGAAAGCAGCAAGAATGAGATGGTTCGGGCACGTAAACAGAACGCAAGAAAACTCAGCAATTAAAACTATTATGGAATGGAAACTAAAGGGAAAGACAGAGAGGCAGACTCAAAAGTAGATGGGAAGACCAAGTGATAGAAGACCTTGAGAGAATGGGAGTAGTAGGATGGAAGAATAAAATAAGGAACAGAAAGGAATGGAAGAAAATAATGAAAGCAACTGAATCACACAACAACCTATAAGAACGATATTTAGGGAAGTGGAGTGACTCACTAGCATACATGAGTTTTCAGATCTTCTAAGAGTGGCTGCAATTCTGACAGGAATGTATAGCCTTGTATATATATATACTCGTGTATATTTGGGAATGCCGAAGCCGCATTTGCTCTCTGTCAACAACAAACGCGATCGTCTGACCATCTCGATGGAGTGTTTGGCCATATTCAACCGCGATAAAAGGACTTTTTACGTCGTTTCGCAACCGTGGACGAAACATGAATTCATTAGAACACACTAGGAACCAAGGAGCAGTCGAAACAGTGGACAGCTCTTTGCGAATCGAAGCCGAAGAAAGCCAAGGCTTGTTCGTCTTTAAGTCCCGAGATTTCTGGTAGAATGAATCATTTTGCGCTACCTTAATTAAACTTTGGAATGCATTATTGGTTTCTTTTTTGGAGAGACCATTGGTTTTAAATCTTAAAATCCATGTTAAATGCTACACTACATGTTTAGAGAAGTTTTGAAAATGTTTCAGTTTGTTGAGAGACGAACACACGAGTTCTCTTTTGAACGTCTGGCAATTCGAGATTAATACTGTCTGCGGTTACAGCTTTCGGCCAATTGGATGAATTTTTATACAGACAATGGGGCTCGGGTCTAACTCCACGCGACAGTAGGTCTGCAGAATTATCCCTACTTGGTACGTGATGCCATTTATCCGAATCGGTCAACTGTTGAATCTCAGATACCCTATTGTTTATTTTGAGTTTATTTGGCGGAAGTTTCAACTAACCTAGCACGATTGTGAAATTGGTCCAAAACACACAGTTGTCAATCCTTACTTTTAACGATTTGACTACTTTGTCCGTTAACCTGGTTAGGACTGTAGCGTCGGAAAGTTCTAGCCGAGGTAATGTTATGATTTTCAATGGTGCCACCTTTGTCCTGGCGCATAGAAGATTGACAAAGACGTTATCGCGTGGATCTACAACTCTAAAGAAAATACCTACATCCGCCTATGCTCTTTCAGAGGCGTCGGTGAATCTGTGTAATTCAATTGACTTAGGATCTGCACAAAGTACGTGACACTTTATTCGTAGATCTTTCAACACAGGGAGCCTCCGCCTTACGACATGAAATACGTTTTTTTGGAAAATTTCCCATTGATTTTCCACGGGTTTTTCGCAATTTTCACTGCAACAGTGAAAACTGGTTCCTAACATGTCGACTACGTCGAAAACGAGATGAACTGCCACCTAAGAGCGGTTAAACATGAGAAAAATGAAGAAAATGGCAAAACTAATATCGGATTCGTGATCAACGACCTAAAAAACTATCTAGAACCCATTTTCGAGCTGAAATTCCAAATATTCTTTTCAAAATTGGGCAAGATTTTCCGATTTTCCACGGCCAAGGTGGCTTTCCTGGAAAACTAATATCAGATTCGTAATCAGCGACCAAAAAAACCCTCTAGGACCCATCTTCGAGTTAAAATTCAAAATTTTCACGAACAAGAAAAATTCTTCCAGAAATTAGGCCAACTTTTCCAATTTTCCACGGCCAGGTTCACTTTCCCGGAAAACTAATGTCGGATTCGTGATCAACGACCTAAAAAACCTAGAAACCATTTTTGAGCTAAAATTCACTCATTTTCACAAATAAAAAAAAATCTCCAGATAGGGGGTGTTTAAAAGGGTTGATTTCGCGATTTGAGGCAGAAGGGGGGGGGGAAGGTCTCAATAGTCATGAATGATCCTGGGGTCATATAGAACTCATTGCAAAAAAGTTTTTTCAAATTCTGAGTTGTGTTTTTTTTCGGCCTTTTTTCTCAGCTTATTGACTGTACTATAGGCTACATTTTTATCCTGAAACAAATGTACTGGGGTTGTGTTAATAAATAATGTCGTTTTATTCATTTTACTTCAGTATCATTTATTGAATATATAGAAAAAATGTTAATCAATTATGTATTGTCCATTGTTATTAACAACATATTGCCATCTTTCAGGCAATTTAGCTATCCCATTTTTATAAAAACTTTTATCCTTATTATCAAAACAAAATTGAATAGCGTTTTTTATATCCTCTATTGAATTAAATAGTTTTCCATGTAAATAATTCTGAAGTCCTCTGAACAGATGATAATCAGAGGGTGCCAAATCCGGGGAAAATGATGGATGAGGCAAAACTTTCCATCCTAACTTTAATTTTTCCTGTGTTAATTTAGCAGTATGTGGCTTTGCATTATCATGTCTATTTATTAAAGCTTGACGTTTTGATTTTAATGCATTATTTAATTTGTCTAATTGGTTAATATAAACTTGAGAAGTGATGGTTTGATTTGGTTCAAGTAACTCAAAATAGACAACACCTTTAACATCCCACCAAATGCATAACATTATTTTTTTGGATCTAATGGTGTTTTAGCTGTTGGTATTGGTGTTTGCTCTTTGCTCAACCATTGTTTTTGTTTTTTAACATTGACATACAAAACCCATTTTTCATCTCCAGTAACTATTCTGTCTAAAAATGAGCATAAATTGTGTCTTGACAATAATGATGAACAAATTGTTATACGTTGAGCAAGTTGATTGAGTGTTAATTCATGGGGCAACCACACACCATGTCTATTTATTTTTCCTAACGTGTGTAAATGAATTGCAATAGTTTTATGACAACAATTAAATTTTTCAGCCAAATCCCTAGTTGTTAATCTTGGATCTTCATCAATTTGTTCAAGTAATTTTGTTTCATCAATTTCTTCAGGACGTCCAGCTCTTGGTTCATCTTGTAATGAAATATCGCCATTTCTAAATTTTTCATACCATCTTTAACATTTTCTGACATTAACTGTGTTTGAACCGTACACTGAACAAATTGCATTTGATGCAACAGTTGCATTTACTTTTTTTATTTAAAAAAAATAAAATTAAATGTCTTATATGTTGTTCAGTTGGTGACATTTGACAAATTATTTTATTGCAAAAAATAAACAATTATCAAAGATGACTGACACCAAAACAATTAAATTTTCAAATTGAAATTAAAAAGTTACGCCATCTATATTGCAACACATCAAATACGACGTTACTTTTTACACAACCTAGTAACAAAATGTAATTTTATAATCTGCTTTCTAAATATTGACGGAATATTTTTTGAGATATTTTCTATTAGAAACTAAATTTAGAGAAAAGCCATGCGGAATTAGCGTTAGACAAAATGGTGTTAGACGAAGTAGGCTATTAAACGAATGGGGAGAGATTGACAAGAAAATGGCGTTCAAATCGTGGATGTCTCAGACAAAACGTTATCTCGGATTTCCTTAGAAAATCGTTCCCCTTATTGGAACTCTCCTACTAAACGATGGTTGATCTCTAACGGTTTACAGCTCTGATGATATATATCGTTGTAAAAACGTTTTCTCAACCAAGGCTGGTGCAGTTGCTTCCTTGCACTTTGTTAAGTACAAAGGCAGTTGCAAGAATGATAAGTCAGGTAGTTGAAACTTAGTTAGCCTCCAATCCTTTCAATGCTTTGCTTTCATGCTCTTCCAACACCCATTCATCTTTTCGCCGTGAGTCTTCCTTCGCTCCTGTGTCTAGGCTGCGCCGTGCCTGATTGTTTGAACATCCGCAAAATGGTGATTGTCGACCAGTTGCCTGAATTTATTTCTGTCCTGTGTGGTGTCATTATTGATGCCGATTTCCTGAAGGTCTTTATCAATTTCTAAAAGCCAGTTATTTTTTACTTTCAAGGAGAGGGCAAGGTTAAGGATTCGTTTGGTGAGCCTGCAGTTGTCCATTCGCAGGATATGCCCGTAGAACTCTAACTGCCATAAAAGTGTCTGTTATCTTTTCAGAGTGTTGGTATAATTTTCTTTTCATCCAGATACCCCATGCAGACTGGACCAAACATTTTCCTAAGTATTTTTTTCTTGTTTTTCTATGTTCTTAATAAGTGTTTTGCACCTTATGATTGAAGTCTTCGATGCATATGGCACTTCTGGTTTGACCAGTGTTGTAATGTCAGTTTTTTTTGATATGAAAAGATTCAGATTATTTTGTCCTGGAATTTAGCTTTTGACGTAGTGTTGATTAATGTTTGTTTGATTGGTTTGGAGGATGGTTTTTAGATTCAGTATTTGTTCTGCACACGATCTACCTTTTCTAAATCCTGCCTGATATTCGCCAATTAGGTGATGTGTTTGTTCTTCAGTCCTCTTAAGTAAGATTTTGGAGAGTTTTGTAGCTAACTATTAGGAGGAAATCCCTCTGTAATTGTTAATATCTCTTTCTTGTGCAGTGGGTGGATTAAAGTACATTTCCGGTCTTCAGGAATTTCTTCAGTGATTCAGATATCTATTAAGATTGCCCGAATGTTTTGAGCCAGGCTTTCACCAACTGTTTTTATCATTTCGGCAATTGTACGATCTTCTCCCTGGGGATTTGTTATTTTTAAGTGTACGTTTTGTCTTTTCGGTTTCCTTTAATGAGGGGGGTTCAGAATCGGGGTTTGGTTCGGGTTTATCAAAAGTGAGTTAGTCTTTGGGGGATTCACAATTTAAAAGACCCTTGAAGTAATTTGCTAAAAGGTTACAGTTTTCTTTATTATTGGTTACCAGAGTGTCATCCGGACGTTTGAAACAGTCTTGTTCGATAGTGTAGTGAATTATATTTTATATTTTGCAAATTATAATGGCTGATTTTAGAGATTATGTTTCCTACTTTTACCAAGGATGATATACAATTCTATATAATGTAAGTCAATTGTATATCCCAATTTATGGCAGTTGACTTCCAACAAATATAAGTACTTCTCAACAATCTTTGATAAAAGTGGTGTAGTATCAAAGGTATTTCTACCAACAGCTTTGAGTTTGCTGGATAAGAAAGAGTTGGTCATTTCTACTAAATTACTAACGGACTTGATTTAAATAAATCTTTGGGCATCTTCTTTTATTAATGTAAACAATAAAATTAATATAAAGATAAATCTTTTCTATTGGTAATTATTATAAAAAGTAACATTTACAGGTAGATATTATCATTCGTAGAAAAATATATTTTGTGTTAAATCTTGATGTTACAAAGATATTAAAACGTTAGAACTTAAGTGTTTGTTGGAAAAGATTTCCTCCAACGATGGCCAACAGGCACTCTTTGAAATCTCCGGAAGTGTCGTCCTAGAAACATCAAAACAAATTAATTCTCTAATTGTTTCTCAGCTAGTTAGTAAGCTACTCACGATAATAGCATCTTCTAAACTTATTTTGTAAGCTGTCTTGTAATACGCCTTAATAAGGTCTATGTCAATTTCGCTTCTTGAAACAACAAGTCTAATTAGTTGTTTGTTGTTTGTTCCGGATCCTTCCATGCTGGCGTGTAAACGTTCAGCGAAGAATACTGGAAGGCCCTGTGCTATTCGCAAAATTCCCAAAAGCCCCTGCCTAAGAGTACCCGAAAATTCATCTGTAATTGCACTTTCTAATGTGTGTCCTGCTAATTTTTCATATTCAATAGAAATTTGTCGAAGTTGCTTATAATTAGTTTGAGTTAAGATTGAGAGAAATATTGGTTCATCTGTGCCCCATTTTAATTTGCCTAAAAGTAATCAATACGATAATGAAGGATGTATATTATAAGCTGTAACTATTTACCTGCGTCTAGTAATTTCTGTGCATTAACTCTTGCTTGGCTTATATCAACAAAATCGGTTTCATCACGTTCAGCACCGACCAAAGCAATCATTAAGTTTCGGAAATCGCCACTGGTATCTTGCCGTATATGAGATTCTAGCGTTCCTCCATAAACTACCAAAAAGTTAAAATGTTGACTAATTTGCTACAATGATCTTCCATTTCAGTTGTACTTACCGTGTTCATACAGCTTACGTATTCTTCTAATCTCGTCATTATTCAAAGAGCAGAGAATATCAATTAAGGCATCTTCATCAGTCCCTGCACCATTCACAGCATCGTACAGTTGCTTAACATAAAACTGTGTTGGTTGCATCATTAAAGCAATAATTAGTTCTTTAAACCATCCGGTCAGTTTACTGCCTAAATCTTTCACTAATGGCTGAAATGTTAATAAAAGAATGTAAGTGTGCTTACTATATCAGTTTGGATATTGCTTACCTGCTTGTGTATATTTTCATAAAGATTAGCTATATCTACACGTTCTAAATTCGATCTGTGTGCCAAAACATGAATTATTGCTTTTGCGTCTGGCTCGGGAGCTTCCAAAGCGTTTCTCAGGGTTCTGACATCTTCTGCCCTTAAATTATAAACTTCTCTGGTGTCTGATCGACCGTATACTGTAGATCTGGAATTTAGATTTGGATTGTAGTTTGGATTGTAGTTTTGATTGTAATTTGGATTGTAACGCTGTGCTCCAAATCCTAGGTTTGTTTTAACACCACTAGACTGTGTTTTTATGCCTCCACCACCACCATACGGATAGGTTTGACCAGTAGCACCATGGTTGTTCTGCAATTTAAAAGTGACGATTTAACTTTTCTATTTATAATTATGTTCAACGTTTTGAATTTATTGAATCTATTTTTTACATTTATTAACACCCTGCTAATTAATTCGAAACAAACATAATCCAATCACAGCTTTGATTTCAAATTATTTAGTCATCAAATTCTGAAAAGTCTTTGTATGAGTTACTTTCAAGTTTGAATTGCCTTTCAGGTTTTATAGGATCTTCTGACCCACTTTTCTAATACCGCTGTTTGTAATCCCCGAGGAGCCAGAAGGTTAATTTGAAATTGTGCTAACAGCACTGTTTGATCGGTTAATAGACAAAAGCTTACACTATCAAAGAACTGAGCCAAAAGCTATCGGAAAGCTTTAAAGGTAGCACAAACTTAGAAATTGCTTTTCCCTTTAGTATTTTGAAATTGCGGCATTACTACGTCGAATTTCGCATTGAGCTGTGTTTGTAATTGATTCTTTTTCAATTTTTAATTACTTTCAAATTGGATTGAGTTATTTTTTAGTTCAAAGGAAACAACTCATCAATTTATTCTTTGTTCTTGGGATGATATTATTTATAAAGGTCAAGTTGAAAAAGTTTGATAAGAACATTTTTCCGTATTTTAATATTCTTTTATAGCAAATTCCAAAATAAGTAAATAACCGTTCTTTACGAATTTTACTGATAACGATTCACAACGAGCGTGTTTACATTTTATTTAAAAAAATCATAAATTATAAATGCGACTGATAAGTCTAAATGATGCAAATTAGAACGTGTTTTTGTGAATTAGATTGTATGTCCCAATTTTACAATCTTGATATCCTTGTCCCAATTTAACAATTGATGGAAAGATACGAAAAATTAATTTTGTTCTCATTTTAGGAAAAAAACAGAAAATCCACCAGACTGATATCCTCCAAAATTAGGCAGAAATATCTCCTGTCAAGGTAAGCATCATCTAAGGCTTATTTTTGTATAAACCTGGGACAAGTCTTGAAAACAATTTTTGCATTTATAACAATATGTGAAACTGGCTTTAAATGATATTATTTTGTTATTATAATATCTAAAAGATTAAAAATTTGTTTGTTCAAGATTTATATTTATATTAAGTTGTTTTATTTATCAAGAAATTTACTTCTATTATAATTTATAATGCAAGAATCTTATTGAATGTTTATAGATTTTCTTAAAAATAAGAGAATCGCAACCGGTTGCGCATACAAAATAAAACTTTGACAACTCGTTTTTATAATGAAGGTCACCAAACGTTGCATATTAAACAAAAATGTTTGCTTATATTAAAATTATCAATCTTAAAATAATCTCAATCATACCTGTAATAAGAAGATGCAGCAAAAGCCTAAAAACACTTGTAGTTTCATCTTGATTGATTAATACTGAAGATGCGGGAAGCTTTCGTCAATTATTTATAGTAAAATTATCAAGAAGAGATTAGAACAACTACTGTTGTCATCGTTTAAGATAGAACGTTGTCTTGCGTAATACAGAGTGTCTTCTCTCACGTGACCAGTTTATTCATATTATTTGTTTAAATAATACAAAAAAATTTCGATTAACTTTCTAGAAGTAGTAAAGATACTAATTTAAATACATGAGGACAAATTCCTTTTTTGAATGACTCACTGAAGTAAAAACTTATAAGAGGAAAGATTGCAAGATTAAAATGACGGCAGGAATTAGTAATTATTATTTTCTAGAATCAAGATTTCTTCATTTAAATTTGATTAAATTGTTTATTCTGTTTTTGGAATTTTGTAAATTTTATTGCAGACAAGAACTTTTTTCGAAAACCTATGTGATAAGATCGTTGCTCTAGTATGTAGTCAATAGATTGTCTAGCACAGGGGTCGGCAACCTGCGGCTCTTTTCGGAATATGCCTTTTTGGTCTAGATGTAATTTGATATTTGGTTGGTGAACAATGATGGATTTAAACTTAGGCCCGCGACGCCTGTGCCTAGGGCGCCAAGATTTGAGGGGCGCCAAAATCTGAGGCGCCGCAAAATTTGAGAGACGCTAAAAATTCAAGATTCATGGAGTTTCTCGGTGACTATGAAAAAATTTTAGAGGTGTTTCAGAAATACTATTTTTTCCATCGGAGAATTATACCTTAACATGGTGAAGTACGAGGTCTGTTCAAGAAGTATCGCGAACTTTGAATTTCCGCGGGTTACGTATATTCGATTTTCGATTTTTTGTGGCGTTTAATTTAAAATTTAAACTTGGCAACGCTGCTACAGGCAAATACAAAATTATTCGAATACATGAACCAAACCTCCAACACGTATTTATTAAAGAATTCCTATACGCAGATGATTTATTACTTCTAGCACCAAGTAGCAGAGAATTACAAGAAACAATTTTAAGATGAAAAGAGTTCTTGGAAATAATGAATATTAACCTGAATAAAACCGAAGTGATGGTAATAGCTAACACACAGGAAACAGTGGATGTTAACGTAAATGGACAAAGACTAAAACAAACTAATATATTGAAGTACTTGGGAGCCATGTTTAATTACAAAGGAGATATAGAAAATGATGCAAATAACAGACTGGAAAACGCAACTGGACTATATAATGCGCTGAAGACAACTTTCTTTCGGAAAAGAGGAGTAAATAAAAACACAAAAGTAAAGATTTATAAAACGGTATTTATCCCAATGTTAATATATGGCAGTGAGTCCTGAACTCCAAGTGATAAAATGAAATCTAAAATCCAAGTTGTGAAGATGAGAGTACTCAGATGTATAGAAGGAGTGTATAGAAGTGACAAACTAAGAAACGCGACTATTCGAGAGAGGCTGGAAGTGACGCTGCTATTAAAAATAATTGAACGGAGACAGTTACAGTAGTTCGGTCATGTAGTGCGAATGACAAATGACAATAGGGTGAACGTGATATTGGAAACTAATACGGACATGAAAAGACGCACAGGTAGACCTAACACTTCTGTACTTTATCAACGGTAATTGTTGTTTTAACAGATTCATTTGTTGAATTCGTAATGGCTTTATTTGGATTCGATTCTTTAGTTTCTGTTTATTTAACGTTAAATATGTTAACTTCTGACCGCTTGAACAAGAAAACTAAGCTGAGAAGAAATTTTCTTTTTGCAGATTTGCAATAAGCACTCATAGAAGAACATGCTTACCTGAAGCTTTATTGGCATTTACGGGACACCCTGTATATTTTATACAGAGTGTAAAGGAAATGGCGGAAAGAAACTACAGTACGTTATTCTGTGCTCAAAAATAAGAAGAAATTTCCAATACCAATTTGGCCTTAACTATCTATTTTTCAAAATATTAGCAATTAAGGCTTTTTAAATTTGACAACGCGGTATTTTTAAAGGAGACGTGAGTTGTACTTGCAATCTCGTATCTTAGTTACCATTGTTAATAAAGTGTAACGTTGCAATATTCTCAAAAGGCATTGCTTGCAAGGAATTTACCTTTTTAAGTAGTGGATTACTAATACCATAGTACAAAAAAAACTATAAACGGTACATAATGAGTGTTTTTTACGTTTAAACTCTGTTTAAACATTATTATTTTGTTGTATTTATTAAGAATACAGGATCAACTAAGCAATTTACGACTTCCAATAACTTCTTCAAGATAGTGTTAACAGCAAAATGGTATAGAGGTTTTCGGTTTATTCTTTACCGTAGAATAATGTACTGAAGTTTTTCCCCCATTTCCTTTACACCCTGTATACACCTTTAAAAAACGAAAAGGGCGCTGTATCAAAATAGGCCTAGGGCACAATCAAACCTAAATCCGCTTCTGTTGGTGAACGCTGCTGCACGCGGTCAAGGATGAGAAAGGATGGATGATTGGAGACTTTTCGCTTAAAACGTGTCTGGCCCTGGTCAGGAGAGAAAGTCCGTCGTCGGTCCGGTCTCCAGTTCTCAGTCGGCTTCACCGTCACTACAGGTGTAAAGGCAACGCGCCCACTCGTACCACGAGTGCACCGCAACCCACCTCTCTCACTACAGAACTAAACAATATTATGTTTATAAGTCATTATACTTGTGTTGTTAACGCGTCCGAGTAATTTAAAACTGAAGTGAAGCATCACTGTCGGACTGCAAGATGGCAACTAAGAAAAAACTACAAAAAATACAAGATGAACACCTCGAATTTAAAGCTGAATGGAAAGAAAATTATGCTTTTATGCAAAACTCTATGGGTCTTCCAACGTGTCTAATTTGCAATGAAAAGTTATCTAATAACAAAAAGTCGAATCTCGAACGCCACTTTTGAACAAAACACGACCCATTTGCAAATAAATATTCTTTCGGGGATGAAAGAAAAAACGCGGTGCCAGAATTAAAACAAAAAAATGCAACAATCAACGTCAATATTCAGCAGCTAGATGCAATCTTCAAGTAATGTGACCGTAGCAAGCTTCACAGATGGAGAATATGTAACAAAGTGCGTTTTTTAAGTATGGCCAAAGATCTCTACTCTGACTTCAAAAATAAACAAGGTATTGTTTAAAAAAAATAATAAAGACACTGCTGTATTCGAAAAAACTGTTCGAGACAGAACAATTAAGATGGGCAAGTATGTGACAGATCAACGGATGAATGATATAAAATCGGCATCCGTATTTTCTTTGGCATGTGACATGAAGGATTAGTCTTCTGGGACGATATATTTCCGATAAAGGTCTTCATGAAGAATTACTGTTTTTGTTACCACTTAAAGGACAAACTCGAGGTGAAGATATTTCTGCAGCAATTTTGGAATTTGCGACTGTTAGGGAAATTGACATGAATAAATTGGTATCTATGGAGTATGGAGCACCCAGTATGATGGAAGGCTTTGTTACCCTTTTCAAACAAAATGTGGAACACAATGTTTTTACGTTTCATTGTATTATTCATTAGGAAGCGCTATGCGCGCAGACATTTCCCATCGAAGTTGTAGAGATGATGGATTTGGTAGTAAAAATAGTCAACCTAATAATGGCAAAAGGACTTAATCATCGACAGTTTTGTGCTCTTCTCGAAGAAGTGAACAGTCAATATTTCGACCTTCTTTTGCACAATAGAGTCCGTTGGTTATCCAGAAGAGCAGGTTTGAAACGTTTCGCTTCATGCTTTGAACATATTAAAACCTTTTTAAACCAAAAGGAACACAAATATCCAGAGTTAAGTGATGAAGAATAGTTACAGAAATTTTACTTTGCAGTTGATATGACATCACATTTAAACTACCTCAATCAGAAGTTACAAGATAGAGGTAACACTGCAAATACACTTCTAGAAACCGCCCTTTTCTTTGAACAACCACTACTATTGTTTGCGGAAGACTTCAAGAGTGGAAATCTGTTTCATTTTGAAACTTGAAAAAAACATCTGGAAACTATTGGAAATGTCATCGATAATAAGTTCTTTCTGGCAGCAACTGCAAAAATGCATGAATAATTTAGTGATAGTTTTAAAGATTTCAGAGATGAAAAGTTCACTCTCTCGTTCTTGACAAAACCACTTGTGGTGGATTTTAATCGAATGAATTTTTCGCCATTTCCAGCAGTTGCCAGAGTTCTGTTTGAACTACAATTAATAGACTTAAAAAGCAAGTTTTCAAGATTTAAACTTTTACAAGTGGAACTAGAAAATCTAGAAAGAGAAAAAGCGACTTTAACCATGAATCATAAATGGATGGAACTTTCTAACTGTCAAAAGGAGGACCAATTAATTTTCAAAACATGGAATAGCCTTTCGGATTATTATCACCAGCTCAAAATACTAGCATTTGGAATCTTGACGTTTATTGTGAGCAGACGTTCTCCAATATAAATGCCCTCAAAAGCGAGCTAAGAAGTCAGCTTAATGATGTAAGTCTCGAAACTTGTTTAAAATTGAAGACTTTCAACTACTTACCGAACATGAAACAACTCTGCGGAAATGCAGTATCAAAAGTCCCATTAATTCGTTGAAGTTTTGTTTATGTATTTGTATTGTATTCTATTTGTCTTTGTATTAAATATATTTTTACCCATATTGCTTTAAAATATTGTATCTCAAACTCTCTTCTTACTCACTGCGGCTCTTTGTAAATCTTGGGTAAAACATTTGGGATAAAATGGCTTTTTGCTTCAAAAAGGTTTGCCGACCCCTGGTCTAGCACATTCAACTAAACAGCAATAGTTCCTAATGATATACGAGGGGGTTTGATATGTTTTCGGCTGACCATAAAGATGGCGCCACAGGTCAAAATGCTTTTATAGTTACGATGGTCTATCCTTCAGATGGCACTGAAAATGTCATCAATTTTGGACGCGTTTGACAGTCGTTTGTGTCAGTCGATGTCAATGATTTGTAAAGAATGAAGCCAGTCAAATATCATTCAGTTATAAAATTCTTGCGTTTGGAGGGTCAAACTCCAACGGAAAAAAAGCCGAGTTAGACGTTGTCTACAAGAGTCTGCCCCTTCGTTCTCTACCATAAAACCTGGGTGGCAGAGTTCAAACGTGGCCGTACGAGTATGTTTGATGAAGAGCGTTCGGCAAGGCAAAAAACAGCAACCGTTGAGGATATCATCGAAAAAGTCCATAAAATCGTGTTAGATGATCGTCGAATGAAAATAAGAGAGATAGCACAGACCGCAGACATCAACAGAAGGCGTTTTTAAAATATTA